>JANFAE010000871.1:0-23555 GCA_024613145.1 Pisolithus marmoratus | reverse complement strand
CATGGCAGCACAACCAAACGTCCCATAAGCCTACAGGGTAGGTTCGGTTGTCCCGAGGTTTCTCCTGCTCTGACGTCTCTCGGAGTCCAAGCGCCATTCTCGCACAGTCTCGTCCGTGCCGTTAGTCCCTAACACGACTCCGCCGTCTCTATCCCGGCCATCAAGCATAGTCAGCAACGGGTCTGTAGGCATCCCGCCCGCTTTTACTCAGCCGGTGGAAGCCTTCGAAACAGAGAAAGTTTCGACAGAGTACTCAGCTGTGGTCCCCGTGGTCACGAACAAGACTGCAGTTATACACATTGTACCCTCGGCAAAACAATTACCCTCGCCGCCATCCTCGAATGCCTCTCCCACTGCCGCAGAAACCTCGCAAGACTTTTCGTCGACTAGATCCCACAGCCCAATCGTCGAATCCTCCCGACAGACAACTTGGATCAGCAAACTACGTCCACAACAATGGATAACGAAAGCAGACTGACATCCCCAGTAGCCTCGCCGTCCCAAACCCTTCCTTCGCTGCCAGTGGCACAGCCATCACCTGCCAGTCCTAAGAAGACCTCAACCTTCCGTCGCGTAACTCCTCGCTCAGCCGTAACACGGACGCCTCTGCGCTCATCACTACTTGGCCCATCACGGATATCTTCGATGCAATCCAGTACCTCTGATCAACCTAACATCCCTCAGTCTCCTCCTCTTCATAGCCGTGTTGCGTCTATAGGCTCGGTAAAGAGTGAGCCATCGACGACGCATCGGAATCTTTCATCTGCATCAAATCCACGTCGGTTGCTGGTGGCCCCACAGCCGATAGGTCAATCCACATCCAACCTAATTCAGTCCCCTCCTATGTTACCATCTCAGTTGCTGCCACCGCAACCATTGCCAAAGGATGCAGGTTCAACTAGTCTTTCCGCACCGCCAGCACTATTGCCAGTCTCATCACCCCCCCAGACATCCAACTCTCCACTCCCGAAAGCTACAAATCGCCCGCTTGCACCTTACCGACCAGGCTTCCAGCCTAGGGGTGTGTACAGGCCACGCACGGATGAATTTTTTTTGGCTCGGAAAACTAAGGCCGACGCTGGGCGAATAGAGCGTACAAAACTGGAACGGCGGCTTGAGAAGTTGATACACTTGCACTTTCCGATCAGCGAGGCAGAATCAGCAGCCCCTAAGCGGATCACAGAGCAACGAAGGGCGTCGTCTTTCTTTGACCTTGATATATCCAGTATCAAAAACATGGATGCTGCAGAAATCTGGAAAGGTGTATTAAATTCGCAGGCATTTCAGGGTGCAAAAGGTGATATTCGAGGTACGGATAGGAACCTGTCAACAACTTGCACCTTTTCACGTTTATCCGTAGCGGCTGAACAGAGAATCACTCCGTGGCTGGAAGATTCTACTGTTTCGAAATGCCCGTTTTGCCAGTAGGTCTTGACTTATGCTTGGAGGATCTGTACTTCATCAACGATAGTGCCTCTTTTCATCCGCTAACGAATCGGAAACATCACTGCCGTTTGTGTGGTCAGATCATATGTTCCCTGCCAATTAAACGACCGCAAAGACCCGAGCCCTGCTCTATCTTGTTCATCGTAGATTCGAGATCGCGCCAGATAGAAGAAGTCGGCGAAGGGGTTGACTACGGTGTCCGTAAGAGACGAAATGCAGATCCCCATCGCAAAGGAAAGCAGGAGGACACTCTTTCAGAAGATGAAAAGTTCTTGAAAGGTGTTCGAATATGCCGAAATTGCAAGCCCATTCTTGGGTGAGCCTATCCCTATATCGCTATCTACACTACGTCATAAGCGTTATTTACAGGCGAGAGCGATATCGTCAAGACGTCATGCGAGTGCCCATCTTCGTCAGACTTTACGAGGTAAGTTCATATCTTGCTGTGTCAATGTGTTACTCACGCGGTAGCCAGGCTTTCGTTAGTTTAGAGAAGGAAATTGACGAGTGGCTGCCCCAATTTCAGGAACTTTTGTCAACGCTCAGGTATTCAAGATTGTTATTTTGCGATCACATACTTAGTGTAGTACAGCAACGATAGCCAACCCACCAAGGAAGCGTCCACCGCAAGGAAGCGACTGTTAAACGCTTTCGCTGAGTATGATGCACTATCTAAACGTATTCGTAACCTTCCGTGTCCCCCTGGGAGTTCGCAAGACCGAGTTCAGCTCGCCATCCTGACACGTGCCAATATCTTTTTGCAGAAGAACATGTTCCCACTTCAGGTACGGGGTTATCTCTAATCTCACCCTCTAATCTACTTATCGACGTTTGCTGATTACCCTTGCTTGGCAATCTATTAGTTCATTCCCAAACCAAAGAAGGATGGTACCTCAAACCCCCAACCCTCTGAGGGTCCACCCATTGTGGACCCAGATTCGGAGTTGGCCTATGCCCTCCAGCCGCTGCTAGAACAAGAAGCACTACTGGAATCATTCGTCGGTGAGGCGATGGCCCATAGGAAATTCGAAGACGCGAAAACCCTTAAGGCCAACCTGGCCGAGATAAGGTTAGAGATAGATAGAATGCTGTCAAGTGGGACAGCATAGCCACCGTTATCCGTCGTGTGCCTCCCCAGCTTGGACATACACCGTCAATATTCGTTAATCTGATGAAATACGTATGCTACTACCTCTGGGACAGATACGGAAAATGCTAGATGACGCTTATGCGATGGGTAATATAAAGAGTCGTTCGAAAAAAGTCAATGCTGGCCGTAATCGGTGAGATATTATAAAAACGGAACAGTTTGTCAGTTCACAAAAAGGACAAGGCTCAGCCTTCATCCGTAGTTACATCCTTGATGCCGACACCGTGTCGCGAAGGAAGAGTGATGTTGAAGGTCTGATTAGGAAGAGCGCTTCGAGGCAGTTCGCGCGTGGGCAGTGTAGATAGTTTCAACAGTTTGGGTTGCTGTGCGCTGCGGCTTCGCGAGAGGCTGGCACCAAGTTTGTTGTCATCTAAGTGACTAGCAAGATTGGGTTGCAGGGCATTCGTCATAGGTGAAAAAGGATGCGGCGTCGTGGATGGAGTAAATGAGGAGACGTGGAGGAGCATAAGGAATTCTTGTGTCGAGTTGGTCAACAGAACCATCTTGTCGCGAAGATCCGGGAACAACGTGTGTGAACAGCCATGGGCTTTGATGATGCTCGAGAGCTGGACCACAATCTATACACGAGGCATGTCAGGAGAGCCAAGGAACACAAAATTAACACGGCGCAATCACCTTCACAAACACGTGTGCATCTTCACGCAGTGCCTTCCTATCGGACGCCGGATCTCCACAGCGAGTCGCGTGAAGATTTGTCCGTAAGCGTTCCGTAACGATTTTGGCCCTCGCGAGGGCATCATCTAAATCTTGGCTAGTGGCGGGAGGCTCTGATACACTTGTTACAAACTCCTTCATCATCTCCCACACCGCAGGCGCAGCATCCACAGCCCTCTCCATCGCATCCAACGCATCCTCATCAACCAATGTCCTCGACTGAGGGATGTCCACCGTAGGTCTCTTAGGAGGTACGTGAGTCACAAACGCCGAGGACGAAGCTACCAGCGATGCTTGGGACCCCTGCCGAGAATGGCGGGTGTCTCCGTCTCGACCCAAGGAAGGACTCGATGGTGCACAAGTATTCGACGCCGGCAGCGGCCGGATGCTGGACGTCGACGCCGACAAGGGCATTGCAGGACGCCGTTGTCCATTACGCAAAGTTGTTGGCGGCGCATTACTTGACAACGCAACTGGCGGGGGTGGCAAGTCGTAAGACGCCAGCGACTTTCCGATTTCCACATCCTTGGAGCTGAATGAACCGGCATGCCGGCGCGTTGTGCGGGTCCTTCCCAGCCCCTTTGACTGTGCCGGGCGCGATCGTGGCATGGGAACCGAACATGGCGTGTATAACGCAGGAGCGGACGCCGGAGGGACATCAGGAGTGGGCAGACTGATCGCCGTGGCCAAAGGACCCTTGATAGCAGGCACTTTCCTATGGTCGATCAAACGTGGCTTAACAGCATCAATGTGAGGAACCATGGATTGCCATGCATGCGAAATTTCCGCAACTGCCCCATAGAATGTCAAAATCAACGAGCGCATGTAGCGATCGTCATCTTTGGAGGCAAGTATCTTCAGTTGTAACGCGAGCATCGCCATCGCCTTGCCGAAGACTGCAGCCGTATCTCTACAGCTCTCAACCAATGAGGTGCACAGAGACGCAGGAGGCATAGTCTTCTTTCCCATTGCATCAAAGCGCTCCAGGGCCGCATTCAACTGCATCATGTAAGTATACGCTGGATCCGTCACCTTTCTGAGCACAGATGATAATTGTGGGTCGAGTGTGTGCGTAATATAATGGGAAAGCGCCTGGTATACCTGAGATACGGCGAAGAACAATGATCTCGCGCATTCGACCAGAGACAGCAGAGAAGCTGGGAGATTATTGGATATAGCATTGGAAGGGAGCGCAGAGAGGCGCTTGAAGTAAGCATGACGCTCAGAATCAGGGACAGGACGAGGTCGATCTATCAAGGTAGGTGATCCTCTTGATGGTGGGGTGGCACCGCCAACCTTTGGAAGTCTCGTAGATGCATCGGATGATGACGACGAGTCTTGTCTATGAGAAAGAGGCGATGGGATTGTATCGTCCACCTTCGCAGTATCCTTCACTGTGGAACCAGTTGCACATCGAGCAGACTCTGACATAATTACAGGTGGTTGGTCGTCATTTCCTCGCTCGCCAAGCAGGCACCGCATGTCTGGGAAGCTCTTCTTTCCAACGATAGCGGGACCACCGTCACGGTAGCCACGAGTAACGGAGCCCTCCCCGTTCCGTTGAGATCCTTCGAGCACAGCGGTATGGTCATCATCGGTAGAAGACACTGATTCGTCGGGCGTGGGAAGGTAGCTCTCGGGAGAACTTGGACGCAAAGGACCTTCATATGAACCCAACGAACCCAATTGCAAAGGCGGCGGTCTCTCGAAGCGTGTATTCGCTATGTTCTTGGATGACTCGGGCGAAAGCAGAAACTGTGTATCAACGGAAGCTGATCGAGCGTGCGAAGTGGAACCTGAACCAGTATCTATCTCGCCTAATCGTGACCACGACAGTATACTGTCATCACTACGAAAGGTTTGACCGTATTCGTGGCAGTGTAACTATGGAAGTTACTCACATGGATCGATTCAATACAGCACACTCGCTCTTCACCGAGTCAACACTGGGTTTCCTGTTGTTTGGCTGAGTATGGCAATCCTCCCTCAACCACTTCCGCAGTGAGAGGATCCATTTCTTCACAACCCGGGGATCACTGGACAAACCACCGGCTTCTATTATTTCCTTTGGAGGCCATTCTATCGGATTATGGTCAACTTTGAGTACATCAAGCTTGGTAAACTCTGTAAGGTATCTTGGCAGGCGGGTGATCTTGTTTCGCGATATACACAGTACCTGGATCGCAAGGTACTGATTCAACGATTACGGCACAGTGCGAGGGGAAACGTACGTGTAGATCCACCAGTGAGCCTGGCTGTGTTGGTAGTCGTTTGATTTTGTTGCGACTGATGTCCAAAATTTCCAAGGATGGCATCACAGTCAACTACGATCCAGTCAAAAGAACCCGATACAACTGTACGAAACGTATGGGACATACGACATCGGGAATTGATGAGAAGTTGTTGCTCTTCAGATTCAGGTATCTCAGGCGCGAGAAAAGCGCAAAAGCAGTCGGCAGGGTTGTGAGCCGATTGTACCCCAGTGTAATTCTACGGGAGGCATAGTTGTTGATTTAGCTAGGAGATGAGGAGTCGAATACGGACACACCTGGATATCGAACATTCCTCAGGTGGCGACTCGTTCTTGCCAGCGCACGCGAGATATTGAACACCATCTTCTCCAACGTCCGTGAGACCCTTATGAGTGAAATCTAGCGTCGCGCCACCGTCAGGAGATTGCTGAATGGCTTCCAAGACGTGCTCGTCTGCTAGGGAAACAGAGGGAAAAGGTGATAAGACGGCATTCTTGCTGCTGCTCGGATATGGTGACGTGCGCCCAGCTACACGGTCGATGGTCATGTCATGAACAGTAAAATGTCGAATGTCGACGGCTGGGCTGTTGAAGACGTCGAGTGGACTCGAGTTGTCAACAAACACGAACACGGCAACTCGTGGTTGGATTTGGTTTAGAGCAGCCGCCTAGTTATGCGTCTCAGGCAGTTCAACAAAATACAATGGCTGTGTACCTCCATCCACGCTTTCGAAACATCTAGCCCACATCGTTTACAATAACCACAGCCAAAGCAGGAGAGCCACAGTAATGTAGGCACTTATGGGAGAAACTGTTGTTCCTCTATTTAACAAGTACACACGCGGTCCAAACTTAAAACCACATCGAAACGGAGAAACTGACATCGTTACTCCGCATAGCGTGCCACCAGCCTGGGGGGAAAATTAAAAGATCACCAGGATCAAGCGTCACGCTAAGAGCCTTGTCTGGCACCGTATTCCAAAATGCAGGGTATTTATTCTTGCACGCTTCTTGAACCTCTTTCGAAGCGGGAAATACGTCCACCCGAGAGGTATTACTCATGAGTGGTTCCGTGGTATTAGCGGCTGGATGGTGTATGTCGTCTGTGCCCGCCAACGATGGTCCACAGGGGTACATCGAGGATGCAACTTCAGGTGGCGCAAGCCAGACAGTCTTCCGACCAACCACTTGTGCTAGTGTGGGAGCAAGGCGTGTCAGAAATGGAATTGCGCTTGTTCCAGCGCCTCACCATAACAATTGAAAAACGGATCCTAACCGCCAAGCAGTCAGCATCAGGCTATGTGCCTAGAAGAACAACAATTCACGGTGTGAGCCGGTGAAATAGTTCCTTTGGGTCCAAACCAAACGTTGATAACAAGCTGATCCTCGTTCGATGGAGGTCTATAGTTTGGGTATGATACAGGAGGTCCAGGAGACATATAAACATAATCAGGGACTGTAATGTCTTCTCTTAGAGTAGGGAACTGCTGCAGTAGATTGTGTTGGGCGAGATAGAAAACCGGCAAAGGATGCCGTAGCGATGAATCCGAAGCCATCAATGCGGACAGACAGTCCTCCCAGCCAAGTAGTTCCTGCGTCCAGTCGTCCGATCTGTAGTCGTTGCCTATCTCTACGGGAACAATTCGGCCGGGACCAGCCACGGAGTAAAGGTAGTCAATGGAGGTCCAGTGCTTCACTGCAGGCCAGTCGGAGACAAATCCCCTCAGCACGAACGGAGATCGAGACCAAATCGTCTGAAACGCAGTAAAGGAGGGAGGTGAGATGCAGGGTACATTTCTGAGGGATGTTGACAGTTTTGGTACGACTTCTCGGCCAGCCTTGAACTCGTGGTGGCCAGACCCTATTCCATGGTCTTTCCAGTGTGTGTGTGACTGAATCCACCGAATCATGTCCAGGATCAGCCCCAAGCTAGCATCACCAGGAGCCCCCGCCAAGATAATTGCACGGTCTAACGTCGCGATAGTGGTCCTTGCAGTGGTTTCGTGCAGTTCCGAGTCCGTTAGCAGAAGTAGGACTTTCACGGCGCACGCATCCGTATACAACTTGCGCCAAAAGAAGGATGCCATGCAACTGGGAGAAGACATACGGTCGTACGCCAGGTTGATGACGGTGTCCATACGGGCTGCGAGGCCACTGAAATCGAGGTCAGCTTGTCCACTCAATCTGTCAACTATGTCACACGGTGTGCGGCTGAGTTCTATATCACTTTCGGTTAGCCCTGCTGAGGACCAGATGAGAGAGGTAACGGTTGCAAGGCGCGAGGCATGCCTACCCATCGGATGTGCTTCATGGTGGCCTAACTGCGCAAGTAGTCGTCCGAGAAATTCGTTCGCAAACGTCTTGTCTCGCATATGGCTAAGCGGAGAAGGGTCAGTGCTCGTGGACAAGGCGTGGCACTTCTCAGCAGGGGTGTGACGGTGACGGTGACACAATCGTGACAATCAGCAATTTTCGGTCACGCACTGCTCAACATAAAAAGACGAATGCGAACGAACCACCCGTGAGAAAAGTGCCCCAGGACGATCATTTCTTCCCAAAATCTAACTCGTTTTGCATCCGGCCCGGGCCGGAGGCGTTGACTGCATTCCTTTTTAAGACATGACATCCCGGTCAGTGTGTCCTTCACAGAAAGGACGGGGTTTTAACAGCTCGGGACAAATAGATTGGATAGACTTCTTCTTCTCCTCGATACGGGTTCATCGCCGTCCGTGAGGAACACAGCAGCGAAGCAACTCGCTCAACTAGCTGCCAAAAGCGTAATCAGTGACCTTCCCGTCGAAGACGATATCAAATCAACCAGCCGACCGCACGCCACTGTCGGTGACAGTTCAGCATGGTCAGAACTTCTGGCCGTAGTAGCACGAGTATGTTAGTGGCGCCCATTATTATGGAAACGTTTAACGTCCCGCCAGATACTACCCTACCTGCGTTCGAAGAGCCATGATACGAGGGCGACCGCTTCAAACTCACTATCCCAAATATTTTCCTTGGTACCTGTATGGCGACCGCAGGACGAAGATGTAAAACCACCCCCAGATCTTCCAGCCAGCCCCCCAGAATTCCCCACCTTTTCGGTACAAGAACTAATGCAAAGGGGCATTTTACTCTTAGCATCATCTGGCAAAGAGTTTGCAAAGCCCTCCAAGTTATTATCCAATCCAGCCGAGGTACAACGTGCACGCAGGGAGGCCATGGGCAGGCTTGGTTTAGACTTCCTTGACAGTGTGGGTGCTGCAGACGACATGGACCTAGACAAGGAGCTCGCGGCTGACGACGAGTCGGAAACTGTTGGTGACCATGAGGGCTCAAAAAACCCAACACCTGCGGCAGAGTCACCCATGGATGCTGATTTTGTCAACAAGGAGCCCTCTCCTCCGGCTAGATCTCAATCGAATTCACCTGCAATGCTTTCACCCATAACACCCTCAACGCCAGCGAATGGCAACGATCTGGAAGGTCTTTCCGCTCGTGAACGCAACAGGCTGAAACGCAAGCGTAAAGTTGGGAATTCTGCTTTTGTCACAGCTCCACCACCTGTGAACGCTGGAGCGCGCTATACCACTGCTCCCGCAGGGTCTTCGAGCAAGTACGCAGGTTGTCCTTTTAGCTTTTGCTTGATTAAGCCTCGTTTAGGGCGCGACTACTGTCTGCAGAAGCTTCGGACCTGCCGAAGTCACGTTTGGATGGTCCTAATCCAGCTACTACAGGTTCTGTGCCAGACAAAGTGGTCATTGACCCCTCCAAAGGCGGTGCGGTATCGCCGAAGTCAGCGCAGCAATCCCATGCACTAGAGGTATCATCGGGTTGTTGGGTGTGGGGTGGCATCGTTTCCATTCTAGAGGTAGATCTTTTTTCTCCTGCATGGGAGACTCGACATGGCGCTGCCATGGCTCTGCGTGAGCTTTTGAAAACTCAGGGGACCTCTGGAGGAATGAAAGGTCCGTCTTAACATATCCCTGTTGTTGACCTCTAAGAAAATTGCAGATCATGCTTCCATGGAAGAGAATGCGCGTGCTCACGAAGAATGGTGTAACCATCTCGCTGCGAAACTGCTCTGCGTCGTTGTTCTCGACCGCTTCGGCGATTTCGTCTCGGATCAGGTATGTGTCTCACTTCTTCTTTCGGGTTATGTCTAAACGGAGGTCAGGTAGTTGCCCCTGTTCGCGAAACGGTCTCGCAAACGCTTGCTTCGTTACTACTTCATATGCCTCTACGCTCCGTGGTACACGTCCACTCTATCCTGCTGCAGATGATAAGGCAAGATTTTGCACTCCCGTCCAAGGCCAAGGCAGGAAATGCAGATGAAAGCAACCATGTCTGGGAGGTGCGCCACGCGGGTCTCTTGGGGATCAAGTATGAAGTTGCGGTTAGGAGCGATTTGTTCGGTGCCCCGGAGAGAGAAGGTGAGCCTGACATCGGAAAATCCATCCTACAAGGCGTCGTGGATGCAGCGGTACTCGGGTAATTTTTCTCTCTCCTATTTTGTTTCGGAAAAAGTGACTGGTCGCACTGTAGTCTCGGGGATCGTGACGACGATGTTCGTGCCGTAGCTGCATCGTGTTTACTCCCTGTCACGGGCCACCTGGTAGAGCGTTTTCCTGAGTCACTAGACCGTGTTTTGGCTGTTCTCTGGGACTGCTTACGAAATATGAAGGATGACCTCAGTTCCAGTGTAGGTGCCGTTATGGAACTGCTTGGTGAGTTTGAATGAGGTCAACTGTGGTAGGTATTCTAACATGTAGCAGGCAAACTCGTCACTTACAACAAGGTTACCGATATCCTTGCTGATCCCAACCTGTCGTATGTTGAATATCCAACGATTTGTCTTATGTCCGCAGCTCACCTAGCGCCTAGTCTCCCCCTAATAGAACTCACCCCCATGTTGTTCCCGTTCTTCCGACATACAATACCAAATGTCCGTTTAGCTGTTGTCAAGACGCTAATGACGTTCATGACTGTACCCTCCCTTCCGCAAGATTGGATATCAACGTTCTTCTTGGGTCTGCTCTTTCAAAATCTGATTGTCGAGGAACGCGCCGACATACGTGCTGCGTCCCTCGCGGCCTGGCGGACAGCAATGGAAGTTGTCTCTGGCAACGAGGACTCGATGAAACAAATCGTGCAGCAGCAAACAGTCCTCGACTGGTATGCAGTCATGATGACACCACTCGGCGTGCTTATCGACAGCTCGACATTTTATCGACCGTCCTTCGGCGACGATGGGATTGGTGATGCCCCGGAAAGGCATAATGTGGACAAGAATATTCTGGCGCAGGACCTGGCTCTAGTTTCTGCCGAAGTGAATCTTCAGGCCCGCGTCGCAGCAGCGACTGCACTGGCGCTCTTGATTGCATACTGGCCTCCTTCGGTAAGCTGCTTTATTCGCGAGCCACCACAACGCATAGCTTACCACAATGCTATGTAGTCCGTCGACGAACTCTTCCAGCCTATTCTGGTCCACTATATTGATTCAACAAGTATGCTGCAAAAGTTTCTAGCTGCAATCGTTGCCGAGGAATGGGCTCGGGCCTATGACGATTCTCACTCGACTATTCCCATCCTAGATCGTTATCCGCTTGCGGTGGAGCTTAGTTCTAGGGCTCTTGCGTTTTTACAGGCAGAGCCGCCGATTGCGTACCACGAGATGGCATTTACCCTCCACCGGATTCACACAGAATGTTACTCACTTCTCCACTGCTTCGCAAGCGATTGCAAAATACCTATCTCTCTCATTCCGCATTTGGGGAACGAGATCGATATCACTGGTACTAAAGCGGACTGCTTCACGATCGAGACTGCCCGGCAGGCTGTTGGTCCAATGTATACGAAACTTAAAGACAGTCTAGGTAGAACCAAGAAGCGTGAATTGGCAGCTATTGCTGAAAAGAGACAGAAGGTGGCACAGAACATTGACCATTACGCAGAAATCAAGGCCCAGCATGATACTCGCGTCTCGGCCGCGTTTGCTGCTGCGTTCGTAGCCTTTAGAAGTGCGCCGGATAAAGTCAGTCCGATTGTGAAAGGAATCATGAATGGCATTAAGGCAAGTATATAGTGTCCTCCGTAGCAGCTTCGTCGCCTTATTGATTTCTTAGAACGAGGAAAATTTGGATCTGCAGACCCGTTCCGCTGTCGCTGTCGCCAACTTCATTGATTTCTGCGTACAACACAATATCTCCCAGCCTCCGGACAAGATCGTTAAGAATCTATGCACTTTCCTGTGCCAAGATGTAGACCAAACGCCAACGTTCGCGTACTCGCGCACAGCGCTGAAGGGCATCCTCACGTTGCAATCGTGGTCGAAAGTTGCTGCTAGCAAGAGTGCGAAGGACGTTCGAGACAAGGAAAAGGGCATGGCTTCGAAGTCAGAAGAGGAAGCTGCGAGAGCAAAGTTGTCCCGAAGAGGAGCTGGCCTAGCCTTCCAGCAGTTGTCTGCAAAGTTCGGTCCACGACTGCTGGATGTCATCCCCAAGATGTGGCAGTCTATGGCTGGTGGATTGTTGAGTGCATGTAGTGCAGGTACGAGGCAGTCGGTACGCTAACTGCATGCCCTGATGCGATTACACGTAGGAACCCCGCAAGAGGCAGACGCTCTCATGGAAAATCAATGTGGCCAAGATGTGATTGACTCCCTCAGTGTTCTGGAGGCTGTTGTGCCGACTTTACATTCTGACCTTCGACCTCGAGTTGCCGAGTTGTTCCCAGCTATGACAATAGCTCTGCGAAGTAGGTATGCCATTATTCGCCAGTCTGCTGCACGCTGTTTTGCGACGGTCTGCGACATCATGACCGCCGATGCCATGCGATACGTAGTCGAGAATTTCATCCTCCTCATGGGAGATGCAGTTGTATTGTCGAATCGACAGGGTGCTGTTGAAGCTATCTACCGTGAGTAGATGTACGTCTCTTCGACGATCATTTGCTGAGACAGCTACTAGATATTGTCCAGAAGCTGGATATCAAGACCCTTCCATATGTTCTCTTCCTCATCGTCCCAGTTCTTGGTAGGATGAGTGATCCAGATGATGATATACGGTCAACTGCGACCAACACCTTTGCTTCACTGGTTAAAATGGTGCCATTAGAGGTAAGTTTGTCGAGTGAAAAATAGCGATTTCGGCTTTCCGAACGTGTTCTTTAGGCAGGTTTGCCAGATCCGCCAGGTTTCTCTGAAGAACTCTTGAAACGCCGCGAAGAAGAACGGAAGTTTCTCACCCAACTTCTTGACGGCAGGAAGGTGGAGCCGTATACGATTTCCGTACCCATCAAAGCGGAGCTTCGCAAATACCAACAAGATGGCGTGAATTGGTTGGCCTTCCTGGCCAAGTATCAATTACATGGTATCCTCTGTGATGGTAAGAACCTCTTGTGACAAGAGCACCTTGTACTGACGCACAATAGATATGGGTCTCGGAAAGACCCTGCAATCAATTTGCATATTGGCCAGTAAACACGCCGAACGTTCAAAGAAACACGAAGAGACCAAATCGGCCGATTCCATCCACCTGCCGTCCCTAATCATATGCCCGCCTACGCTGACCGGCCATTGGTACTATGAGATATTGAAGTATACTGAAAATCTACGTCCGATCCTCTATGTTGGCAGCTCGAAGGATCGTGCTAAGATCCTATCAAAGATATCCACCAAGGACGTCGTCATTACCTCGTACGAAGTCGTGCGTAATGACATATCCAGCTTGGAAGACATAAATTGGCTTTACTGTATCCTCGATGAAGGACACGTTATAAAGAATGCTAAAACAAAGCTGACCAAGGCGGTAAAAGCCATACAGGCACAGCATCGCTTGATTTTATCAGGCACTCCAATACAAAATAATGTTCTTGAACTATGGAGTCTATTCGATTTTTTGATGCCAGGGTTCTTGGGCACAGAAGCCTCGTTCAACGAGAGATTCAGCAAGCCGATTTTGTCAAACCGTGACGGAAAGGCGAAATCTGGCGAAGCTGGTCAGTTCCTGTCCAGCGGCCGCTTTAACTCAGTGCTCATGCTTTGCTCCAGCTGCACTGGCACTCGAGGCACTGCACAAGCAAGTTCTACCATTCCTGCTGCGCCGTCTAAAGGAAGACGTACTCAATGATTTACCACCGAAGATTATTCAAGACTACTATTGCGAGTTGTCCGAGGTCCAGAAGACACTTTATGATGACTTCTCCAAATCACAGGCGAAAGTTGAAGCGGAGGATGTTATTCGCTCCAAATCCACCGGACCGGCTAAGGATGGTTCCCAACAGCACGTTTTCCAGTCACTCCAGTACCTTCGGAAGCTTTGTAATCACCCTTCATTGGTCATGGGAACTAATGCGGACGCCGTGACGGCGGCTCTGGCCAAGGCAGGACGCAAGGTCGAGAACCTCAATGATATCCAACATGCACCAAAATTGCAGGCCTTGCGGTATGATTACTCTACTTGTACTCTTGTCTGATGCCAATGCCTGCTCCTAGTCAACTGTTGATTGATTGTGGTATTGGAGGGTGCCTTCCTGTTGCCTCCGACGCGGGGAAGGCAGATGCTTTGGAAGGCGTTGCGGAAACGAGTGGCGCATTTTCTCAACATCGAGCTCTGATCTTTTGCCAAATGAAGCAAATGCTGGACATAATCGAGAATGAACTCTTCAAACAACATATGCCCTCTGTGACCTACATGCGACTTGATGGCAGCACCGACCCTAACAAGCGACATGCTATCGTTCAAACCTTCAACGCAGATCCTAGCATTGACTGTCTTCTTCTGACAACACATGTTGGTGGATTGGGCTTGACACTGACAGGAGCCGACACGGTTATTTTCGTGGAGCACGACTGGAATCCTATGAAAGATCTCCAGGCCATGGATCGAGCCCATCGCATTGGCCAGAAGAAGGTTGTGAACGTGTACCGTTTGATTACGAAAGGGACCTTGGAGGAAAAGATTATGGGGTACGTGTGAGCAGTCTTTCTGGATTGCAGCTGCTAGATGCTCTGGTCACAGTTTACAACGTTTCAAGCTGAACATCGCAAACTCCGTTGTTACCCAGCAAAATGCCGGCTTAGGAACGATGGACACCGACCTTGTTCTCGATCTGTTCAGGCGTACTTCTGAGGAAGAGGATGCTGCCGCTGCGGCAAAGAAGGCCAGAGATACATCTGGTCCTGTCAGCCAGAAGAACATTTTGCAAGGTCTCGAAGACCTTCCTGCCGAACAAGAATACGAGGGCTTAGACCTTTCGAGTTTCATGGGCTCTCTTGGGATGCAGTAGTTGGCTTTCCATCAGGACAGCACTCCTTCAGATCTTTGATACTGCATATGTTTGCATCTAGTAGTCGACTATAACCGTACATATCTCGGAATAATGTGTAAGGTAGACCACTGTACTAAAATTGAATCTTTCCTACGAGACCTCTCAAGCGCCCATGCCACCCTTGCAACAGACGCTTGTACTGGTTTGGATGGCTGTCAACTCGGAAGAGGCCGCAGGACACTCATATCGACACTACTATGGCAGCTACATCGGGCATCGGCCTTTCTGCAGAATTAACCCGAGCTTTCTCTACTGCTGTGGAGACGAAGAACATCCGCTTCATAAAAGTCATCATCCAGAATGGTACGACAATGTCCATCCACGCATCGCGGGCGCGTTCTTATCTAGTGGAAACAGAGTCACTCGTGCCAGTTGCCTCGGTAGATGCTGGTAGTTCACTAGAGGAGGATCTTGCATTGCTTGACTCCTATCTGGCGGACGACGACCCATGCTACGTTCTAACACGACTGGACGATCCGTCTTCCGAATGGCTTCTGATCAGTTACGTTCCTGATGGCGCCAAAGTCAGAGATAAAGTACGCGTCCCTCTGGCACCGTCGATTCCTCTGCAAGGACAGCAGACCTTCTGATATTCACAATAAGATGCTCTACGCCTCTACGCGTAATTCCCTGGCGAAGTCCCTCGGGTCCACCGTATTTACAGACAATCTCTTCGCGACCTCGAAGGCGGATGTTACCCCGGAAGCTTATGCTGCGCATAGACGGTATCAGGCTGCTCCCCAGCCACTGAGTACCAGAGAACAGGAAATGGCTGACATCAAGGCTGCTGAGAGAGAATTAGCAGGAAATGCATATGAAGGCAGCAGAGCCAGACAAAATCACCTTGGTGACGGCAGAGTGGGCTACAAATGGTCCTCAGAGGCTGAAGACGCCGTTAAGCAATTAGGCCATGGGGAGGGGAATCAGGTGGTGATTTTGGTGAGTCCTCTCAGCACACGCAGCGATCATTAGCGGCTAAAATCTTTGCACGTCCATAGCGAATTGAGATGTCGACCGAAACGCTCGTTCTGCACTCAAATTCGGAAGCTGAAGTTAATGCATTAAGCTCTTTGATACCTGCGTCGGAACCCTGTGAGCCTTCGTGTCTCCGGTCGGTGTATTCGTCGATTGATTTGAATGGTCAGCTTTCACGCTGTTTGCCTGGTCACATTCCTACTCAGCCACGAAACGCGATATTAGTATGCCCGTCCGGTCGTTTGAGATGTGCTGCAGCCTGACTTCATTCGTGACCTGTAGTATTCATTTATTCCTGCCCGAGTGCCTCGCCCATCAAATATCGAATGGTGTACTCTTCGGGAGCCTTACTTATATTCAAGGAAGTAAAGGCATTCCTTGAAGCCACACCGACCTTTTTACTTGCACCCAAGAAACTTGAGACCTCGGACCCTTCTGAGCTAACGGAGCAGTATTTCATGCAAGAGTTAGGCTTTGATAATGGGACGGCAGATAATACTCGCAACACAGCGACCCAACGGAGCACCTTTGCGCGGCCCAGGGGGCCTGCCCGCAGACGCTGACAATGGATGTCTGAGTAGTTTCTGAAGTTACTATCGCTGTTTTCCTATTTAGTACGACTCCTTGCTTGAACTAACTTGTGACCGAATGTGCTGGGTTTCGTGTGGGATCACACATACTGGTAAGTACTAGCAGATGCAGTAGCCTTACATAAAACGCTTTAGTACCCTCACCCGTATGTCTCCTTGCTTGCAGGCAACGTCGCCTGATGTTGGCTTTCTGTGCAAAACGTCAGTTCACACAAACGCAGGTTCGAGCCTGATTTGTAACTGATTATGGCTTGCAAGAATAAACTGACTTGAGGTGGCTGTGCCCCCCGAACATTTAATATCCTTAGAGACTGCAGAAGTAGCACAATATCACTCACTACCCCTCCCCAGGGTCAATACTGGTGCCCCACAAACACAAAGACCGATGTCCAACCCCTCAAGCGTGATCACAAAAACCAAACTCCGGATTTCTCCGGGGCGGCGAGCAACCCCCGGCGGCAATACCGCCCCCTAGTTAGTCATGAGATCCGGATCACGGAAGTACACAAGTGGAAACTGTGGGGTAGGTGGCAAGACTCTCGCCCAAGTCTCTCTCATCGCCATGATGTTGGCCGTACGGCGACCTGGCAGGGTGTTTGTATCTATCGCGTTCAGACCCAACGTTGTTTCCATATCGACGGGGCAGGCGAGACTGTACAATGTAAATGCGCAGGGTTCCAAGTCCAAAATATGGTCATCCGCGGATGAGGCAGTCAAGGATGTGAGGTCAGGCGATACTTTGCTGTGCGGAGGTTGAGTACAACGAGCCATAATCTACCTTCCTGCACTTCACTGAGTCCTTCCTCGTCAGGGTTTGGACTAGCTGGCGTACCAGGTGTGTATGGGCTCTGCGTCATTCAAGTCCTCGTTTCGTTCTCATTGGAATTTCGGAATTACCACTTAAGATACCCTTCTCGGGGCTCTCGTGAAAAGGAAGGATGTCCACGGACTCACCGCCGTGTCAAACAACGCGGGTGCAGGGGATTTTGGGCTAGGTGCCCTCATTCGTGCTCCGCATCGCTCCGTAGCCTAATTTTACCATTCACAGGTAAACTCCTCAACAACAAGCAAATCGACAAAATGATCGCATCGTACCCAGGAGGGTGGGTGACGTGTTGTAGGCAACGCGAACCGTTACTAACGGTTATTGCAGAAATAAGACTTTCGAAGCATTGTATCTCAAGGGCCAGATATCACTTGAACTCTGTCCTCAGGGCACTCTTGTGGAAAGGTTGCGGGCTCATGCAGCTGGTATACCCGCATTTTATACCCCTACAGGTGCATCAACTGCAGTAGAGGAAGGAGCTATCCCCGTACGGTACAACGAGGGTGGCTTCGCAAACGGAGTGCAGATACCGGGAGTAAAGAAAGAAAGTCGCGAGTTCAATGGGCGTAAGTACGTCATGGAGACAGCAATCCCCGGTGACGTTGCTTTCATCCGGGCGTGGAAGGTCGATGAAGTCGGCAATTGCATTTTTCGGTAAGAATATCAACTGACATGTGCCGTGTCTGTTTTATTTTGCACAAGGTACACGCAGAATAACTTTGGTACTGTCATGGCAAAAAATGCCAAGTTGACTATTGTTGAGGTGAGGTGAGGTTTCTGCAATTCCTTCTACAATGTGCAGACGAGCGCCCTCAGGCCGACCAAATCGTCCCGGTTGGTTCACTCTCGCCAAATGCCCTACATGTACCAGGTATATATATCGACCGAATTGTTCTCGCCACGGAACCAAAGCGGATTGAAAAGGTGACGTTAGCGAAAGGCGATTCCAAAGGAGCCGCAGGAGCAAATGCGAGTGCGTCGGACTACAGGCATCGCATCGCACGACGAGCCGCCAAGGAAATCAGAGATGGGTACTATGTCAACCTTGGTATTGGCATGCCAACTCTTGTTCCAGAACATATACCACCTGGTGTAACGGTTTGGTTACAGAGCGAGAACGGTATCCTGGGTATGGGCCCCTATCCAACAGAGGAACAACTGGATCCGTATGTTCACAAATTGTGTTTCCTGACAGTATTTCAACCGCTGTGAACCCAGAGATGTCATCAACGCTGGGAAGGAGACTGTGACACTGTTACCTGGAGCATCAATATTTGGTTCGTAAGAAAAGTCAACTGAGCTTTCTCGTTCGACCTACGAAATGTAATTAGATTCAAGTGAATCGTTTGCGATGATTCGGGGAGGCCATATGGACGTCGCTATTCTTGGCGTAAGTAAATAATATCATTCGCATTTCTTGAATTTCCACGTAATCTCCCCTTCGCAGGCCATGCAAGTCTCTCAAGCCGGTGACATTGCCAACTTTATGATCCCAGGGAAGTTGGTGAAAGGTACGCTATATGAAAAGACCTGTGATTGAGCGCTCCGAACGCTTCATCCTAGGAATTGGCGGAGCAATGGACCTTGTCTCCAACCCCGACAAGACCAAAGTTATTGCGGTCATGGAGCATTGCACGAAGGATGGTAGCCCGAAAATCCTCAAGCAATGCAGTCTCCCGCTTACCGGAGCTCGAGCTGTTAGCCAGATCATCACAGAGCTGGCAGTTTTCAACGTCGATAGGGAGAATGGTGAACTTGAATTAATGGAGCTGCAGGAGGGGACGACGCTCGAAGAGGTAAAGGCAAAGACAGGTTGCGAATTCAGGATATCCCCGAAGGTAATGAATTGGCACTGCGACGGCCTGTGATAGTGTTTGGTTCATGCTTCAGATCTTAACGTCAAATTCACTAATCTAATACTTTATCTTGTCACGGCTAGTATCCACTCCAGAAGACTTCCAATCGTCTCATAGGCTCACTTGCAAATGAGCCATATAATTACTTTTATTCCGCTTGCACATGATTGCTCATTTATGGCACTATCCTTACACCTACCTGCGCCTGCTGGAGTTATGGTATCGGCAGCCTCGGGCTTGAAAATGGTTCGAGTTTAAAGACTGGTTGTTTGGATCCCAAGGTCCACACTTACAGAAAATGAAGTGACATGCGGGTCAGCAGTAACAGTGACGGTGGCATTGCCAGAGCAGAGTTTTACCTTGAGGCCGTACGCGAGTATTTATCCCATCATAGACGCTGTACGAGTCTAAGTCGAGCAACATACAGTGAGATTGAAGAGTTAGAAAGACGGGCCCCAACAATCTACGTCCACCCAGAGTGGTATGTTGTGAATTCCTACGCATGTATATTGAGGCAAGTCTTAACGCCAAACGCTCCCAATATTGAAGAACCATAACTCTGAGTTTAAACCCCGTAGAACCGAAACTGCAACTGCAGCGTACGCGTACGAATGAATGCCCATCATAGCTATCGATACTTGGGTAGCGACGACGATTCCAACCCGTGATTTGTGTTCTGTGAGCTATATGTGAGAGGCAGGCTCAAAGAGTCGTTTGTGACAAGCACACTCACATTCAGGCTGAGATGGTCAGCGGGGCCGATATAAGCACTATATCACCGAAATCCATCGGCTCTTCCAGGGAAGGGGCGTTAGGTGTGATCATGCTCCTGGTGGCAGATAGCACTACTGGCAGTGGTAAACGTTCCTCGAACGAAAATCAAATAAAGACAGTCAATGTGTTGTTGGCCAACTACCCCCCTCCGGCCGAGGGGAGAATTTTAAGTCTATGTACGATGGAGGTAACACTCACATATCGCATCCGTCAGCCATCCCTCTGAAGATTAAGATTGTGCACAGTACGCATAGAGGGAGGCTCAGGAACGGCCTTGGGCTTGTAGTTTCGAGCCTGCGAAAGCTCTCGTCAGGCGGCTTAACTGCTGCCCTTCCGATACTGCTTAGGCTAGCATCTAATTAGTCTTGTGCACAGCGGGAGTTGGCCGCGTGATACGGCGTTTCGCAGGCATGACACTGGGGAGCTGCGGCCCTCCGCAAGACTCAAAACGGGATTCATCAAGGGAGGTCACTTCTCCCGTGCTCGGGCCGGGACTTCATCGCCTCCGTGCAGTACTCGTGCTGAATCCAACCAGCCGCGAGGCCTCCACTGCCATGGGACATGATGCAGATTCTCGTAAGAGAGACATGGATCCCAGACGACTGTTGTCGTAGTTGGAGTGCGGCCCGCTTAACCGTTGCACCGAAAGGCAGCCTAGTTATGTACCTGGCTCGTAACCACCCATCTCAGAGGTTTCTTAGCAACAGTGTTGCCGAGCGAGGTAAGAAACCTAGTGCTTCATCTTGTTGCCTTCACTGACTTCGTGACCGAAAACCAGAAGCGGAAGCGTACGTGTGGCAAGCGCATCAACTTAGTTCATGTCCTTGTACCCCAACGAACGCCCAGATGAACGTGATCTTTTTCTGCGCCAGTTCGATGGGAAGTTAAACGCGTAGGCGTTGGAGGTAGTGAGGCGGAAAGTCATCCGGGGTGCCGATAGCCTAAGTTTTCGGTCGCGATAGCTTGTCCGATCACGGAATAGGCAAATCGCGAGTACCGATTCGAATGGCTCTTTGCACTCTGAAGTAGCTCCATCGAATAAAGGAAAAGTCGGTTCTCATTCCATATGTCCTGAGTTGTTGATGGTCATTCGACAAAGGATGCAGGCACGGTTGGATGGTGGAACAACCAGTTGCTAACTCGATTGAGTTAAGTCGTTAGGAAATACGCGATTTAATGCCAATTGCTGGACCAAGCCTGATGCAGAATTAGAGTTATACATGACATGAATGCCAGGCAGCCAACTACATAACCGATGAGGTTTCTGTCGTGGCAACTCATAGCACTCCCTCCTGGACTTACATGTGACGTTGGGGTACATAGTCTGGACCCCGGACTAGTACTGTAGCAGACATATAGTTGAATTTTCTGTGTGATGTCAATTTACAGTAACCTGGACCAGTCTCCTTACCAGCTACTGTGACTGTAGCGTAGTTGGCGGCACATATTTATTTCTGTGAGGTTTGACTAATGACAAAACAGCGAGTGCAAGCGAACTGATGCTTACCGTTATGACCCTCTTTCCAGACGCACTAACGGTTCGGTGTTTTCTGTTCGAGTAATAGCGATGTGACCTGATAAAGTCAAATCAAACCGGACAGTCAGTTTCGGCGGGCACCGGATTTATCTGGATTGCTAGTTTTGAAAATATACGAATGATTTTCAGTGCGACCGACCATATCAGGCAACTTACGATGACTCGACAATCCCACCATTACAAGGCGCAGGGGTGGCTAAACAGTGAGTGCTCTCCAGGCGTACAAAAAGGGGTGAGGTGGCAGCGGCGATCAATGCTAAGGGCTTGCCGAGGATGTACAGGCCGTGGGTGCCAGTTCCAATAAATCTTGGGCTGGTGGTAGTAACCAATAGTAAGTGTTTGTCAGGGATGTAAAGATCTCAGGGCTATGCTCCGTGCTCGAGGGTTGACGGCAGGCAGTAAAAACATTACAGCCGCTCCAACCACCCTAGCCTTTCCGGAAGTTTTCACAACCCCAACTTTTGTCTAACTTCCTTACAGGATTAATGACGGTTAATAACAGATACTTTCAACAACTATTTAGACGCCCGACTTTTCGACCGTATACTCCAGATATATACCTACGGTTTCATCGTCAAAAGCGTACTGCAGCACCGATATGGTCCGTGGCGATCACGTTGTCGATGACGATAACGGGGAAACGCACTCATGGTAGAGCGCCATGACATGAATTGCTACCCTGCTAGGTGGGACCCAGCCGGCCTCTGCGCTCAGTTCTTATCTGTCCAAAAGAGTCTAGGTTGATGGGTCGGTTCAGATGCGCTGGTGGGTTCGTTTACTGCCGTTACATGCTTATTTCCTCCGTCCCGGCCAAGGACCTGCAGCCTGCCCTCCAATGGCGCCCACGCAACAGTTGGCCTTATAAAAGGACGCAGAAATGTGGTGGCTTTCTCTCACGAAACAAGAATGTATCCCGGTCCGGACAAATCGTCTACGCATCCTGGCTGGCCTATCCTGACCGTCCCCAGGTCGACGTTTCCCAGGACGCAACCACTAAACAAATCTTACACGCTTGTTGATGCTGTCGGGGACACTTACTTGCCGCCTGCTCAACCCGTTGTGTTACCCTTCGCCAAAACAATCTCACTTATGCTGACAGTGAGCATAGAAATCTGTCGCCAACATAGTGGAGCCTAATTGTTTCGGGCGAAGGGGGAAACTGTACCCCACATGGTCACCCGTCGGCTTCGTTCCTCTCGTGGTCGCAGCCTGACAAGGCAGAAGGACTTGTTGGCGAGCCGTATCCTCTCGGTGACTTTGTCCAAAATACTTTTGGAACCAAGTCAAGTAGTGCATCCGAGCGCAGCTTACACACATAATAATACCACTTGGGAAGTGGAGTTCGAACCAGCGCGAGTGGGTGACCGCTTACATTGCGCTTCCCCAAGATGCAGTATACGAAGCGAACTACGACGCAGGGGCCCCGGTCAATGTAAGCAATAATTGGTTTGAGGGCTTATTTTTTATCTCGCACTTCCATTCAACATCATATTTTACAGTATACCGATTGCCTGCCGGCACGATGCCTCTATCCAGGTGTAGGGGAACACTGTGTTTGCGAGAGATTAGCTTGCCACAGTTCCGAGCCCACTTTGCTGATCACGGCATCAAGAACAGTCTCGCAAGGAGAGGATCCGTTTGTGAGTGGAAAGGATGTGTCCAAGTAGTTTCTCGACACGTATTTGCACGCCACATTCGTGAAGTACACCTGGACACGTAAGGGCGGCGAGTGTCACATCTTAATATGAACGTGAGTGGTAACAGACAATACTTCGAGTCCGCCTCTCATAGATCTCAAGACTCATCTTGGAGTCACGAAACACAAGGTGGATTATAACTGTCATGACTGTCCAAGTGTGTGACGGGCTTTCACTCGCCCCACAACCCCGCTGCAGGCTTGAACCTTTACCACACGGTAACTTCTCAATGCGCCTCGTGGCGATTGCCGCATTTGGATCCGGCCCCCCGTATTCTATTTGTCTGTACAATATACGCGTAGTAGGCAACGTATTGGCCAGCGGCACTTACAAAGTGCGTGTCATAACTTTGTCGTTGGATAGTCTTGAACAGATGTCTTGGAGACGTCGATGAGCGTACTAAAAGTCCCACAACTACCAATACGACTGTCTGCGATAAGATCCAAGACATCTGTTT
>JANFAE010000870.1:0-23568 GCA_024613145.1 Pisolithus marmoratus | reverse complement strand
TCTGCTTCTGAATCTGAAAGTGACGTAGCTGCCCCGCTGGCTGTTATCGAGGGTATCCATGCACCTGTGGTACAACAAAGCACGGGGATGTCTATACCAAACTCACCTCCACTCACCCCGGGCCTACCCCGCTGACCCCTCAAGACAGGGCCAAATTCAATAGGCTGTTCCAAAGCTGCGGTCCCGTGGATGGCCTATTAAGCGGTACTTTTTCATTTTATGCGTCACCTTGCATGCCAACTAATCACTCGCCTGTCATTTCAAGGCGACAAAGCTCGTAATATGTTCATCAAGTCAAAGCTACCCGTTGATGTGTTGTCGCAAATATGGTCGGTCCGGTCCCCTCCGCGGATGCGCCCTATACTCATGTTTCGCTGCAGGTCTCTTTGCGATACACACGAGCGAGGCGCTCTTGACTCTGTGGACTTTACAGTAGCCATGTACTTGATCCAGTTAACCATGTCCGGAAAGCTGTCGTTCGTACCCACGACTCTCCCACCGGGTTTATACGAACAAGCAAGCGGCAGCCTTACTGCTCAAGTAACTGGAGGGAGCGCACACCTGGGGACCCCAGCTTCGTCCACTTTTCCCTTTCCACCGAACCAAACAATCGCCCGTGCATCCGCAATTCACGGGCCAGGGAGCACATAACATCCCACCTGCCCTGCCTTCCAGGCGCCCTGGCCCCGCAGCACAGACGCCCATGATACCCCCATTTCCATCGGCCACTGCGCAGGCCTCTGTACCATGGGACGTCACACCCGCCGAGAAGGCGTCCTCCGACCAGTTCTTTGATACCCTCGATACTCATAAGCGTGGTTACATAGAAGGGGACGTTGCGGTCCCGTTCATGTTACTATCAAAGTTACCAGAAGACGTACTGGCTCAAGTTTGGTATGTATCGTGGCCCTCTTTGTCGTCCCCTGCAAGGTATTAAATGTACCTTGTAGGGATATTTCCGACATCAATAATGATGGTCGGCTAACACGCGACGGATTTGCAGTCGCTTTGCATCTCATCCAAGGCAAACTGGCAGGTAAGGATATCCCCAACACGCTTCCCACCGACACTCGTGCCTCCGTCCATGAGAAAAACGATCTCGCCATTCACTACCGCTGCCCCTCTCGATCTTCTGAGCCTACCCGAGATCTTCTATGGGATGAGCCTTCTCCAACTTCAAACGTGTACCATCAGCCTCAGCCTGCACATCAGCCCCAACTCACTGGCGCACAAGCGCCCGCACGCATTTACGCCCCGCCTGCTGCTTCCCAGGCACCTCAAGACCCCTTTGGCACATCATTCAGCGACTCTTGTAGGTGCAACCTTCACCTAAGCACGTATCATTCTGACAAGTGTCATCAGCGTTCAACAAGGACCTTTTAGGGGATGACGACGACACCCCCACATCTCCTCCCTTCCATGATCAGTCTGCGGAAATCGGAAATGCCCAGAACCAGCTGAACTCTACAAACAAGTCTCTACAGACCGCGAAAAGTGAACGTGAGAACCTCGAAACGACGTTGGCTTCGCAAGCTGCACAACTCTCAGCCTTACAAACTCAGCTCGCCACTGCCAAAGCCTCGTTCGAGACGGAGACTACTCTTCTGAACAGCCTTCGCGAACGTCATGCTACTCAGACGGCTGATATCCAGAAAGTACGAGAAGAACTTATCAGGAGCGAGAGTGACCTTAGTGCTGTACGCGTCGAAAAGGCGGAAGTTGGAGGGATCCTTCTTACGTGACAAGGAGGAGGTCCGGGAGCTCAACAAGAAAATGTTAGAGATCACCAATCAGATCGCTACCACGAAGCAGGAGGTGGAGAAGGTCAAGAAGGAGGCGAAGCAGCAGAAAGGGCTCCTTGCCATCGCACGGAAGCAATTTGCTACCAAAGAATCCGAGAAGACGAGAGTCGACAAAGAATTGGAAGAGGCTCGGACTGACCTCGTCAATGTCACAAAGGAAAGGGAAGAGGAGGAGGTTGGGAGTACAGTGCCTTCCCTCGCGGAGACCATTGAGAGAACAAAGTCGCCCGCCGACTCATTAGCATTTGCTGCTGCCCAGCCGTTGCCGCTTACTCCGGATCTGACAGGTGCCACGAGCCCTACAAGTGCCAAAAGCAACAATCCGTTTGGGAAGCTTGTAAAGTCCGTGGAGTCTTCTACTCCCAGATCTCAGTCACCCTTTAGGCCTTTCTCCGCTGTACCTGCACCTTCTAGTTCTCCCCCACCCACTAACCTGCCCCTATCGCCTGAGACCAACCCATTCGGCCTTAGGCGAGCGTCCGACGCGAAACCGCAAGAAATTTTTCAAGAGACACTGGACAACCATGTTACTGAGGGCACAACTACTCCTCGTATCCGAACGTCCACAGACTTCAACACCCTTTTTGGTACCAATGATGAACAGTTTTCTACCCCTGTTAGCGACACACCTGTCAATCAAGATAACGACGCAGCCCGTGTCCATATGTTTGAAGCCGCGGTCACTCATTTTCCCGCACTCGAGGAAATGGCTGAAGAGCCACCAGCAGCAAGCGAGAAACATACCGATCTATCCGTGGCCTTACACGACTTGGACGTCGAAGAGTCGGACAGTGACAGTGATGGCGACGATGACACCAACGGGAAGGCTCCCCATGAGGAAACTCAAGCATTCAAGCCCTTCTCGCCAACCAAGGAAACGTCTTCAGAGCCAGTTCAAATCTTCTTCGAAGGTGCCTTTGGCGGTGCCGGTCAGAGCATGGAGGGCCCCATCGTCCCAGAGCCATCAAGCACACAGGAGGCTGAGATCTCGTCACCTGCTGTCGACCCTTTTGGTGTACTGATGAAGTCCGCTGAGACCCATCAAAATTCCCTTAGCAGCTCTGCAAAAGAGGCCGGTAATATGACATTCACAGATCCTCCGCAAACGTCGTCGAGCTTCTTCGATGACACGTTCGGTGAAAATTTTGACTTCGGGTCTCAGTCTACTCCAGAGAAAATACCTATTGTCGAGTCTCCGTCAACCACGGCTGCCCCTGTGAACGGTAACATCCCTAAGGACAAGGCGCCCGCGTCTCATAGTAACGGAGGTTTCGATTTATTCTTCCAGCCAATGAGTACTAGCACATCCGCCGCGCCAAAAGAAGAACCACAACCGACCGCTGCACATATTTCGTTTGATAGCGGTTCGGGTGCTTGGAACACCAGTCAAACCCAGTCTGAGCAGACAGACCCCAATCAATCAGGGACTCGCGGGTATCACCGTTTGACGAGGCGTTTGGAGGCCTCGATTCCTCTCAAGCGCTGAGGCTTGGTGATTCGCTATCTTCGCGGTCCTCCAAAGTGATCATGTCACCCGCTCCTGATTCTGGGACGGCGTTCCCTGCAACAAGTCCTCCGACATCGCCTCACGGTCCTTCTCGTATAGCTTCTGGGAGGCCGACTTCGCCGCACGCACGCGCCACGTCGCCACCGCCACGAGTTGCTTCTCCGAAGACATTGAGGTCGTCGACGTCTTCATCCAGGGATGTTCACGAGAAACCAGCACCACCACCACGGCATTCTAAACTTAGTGTGAGTTTTTTTTGCTGAGTTTCGGCTGCACCCGTTGATGATTCAAAATTCATGGCCATTCTTTAGCTGCGGTTACCCTTTGTGAAGAAAAAGAAACATGATCAGGCACCTCCTCTTCCACCCTCAGAGCCTGTCTCGCCGAGCAAATCCTATTCGGGAACAAACCAGACCGCCCGGCGTCGAAGATGATGACGAATCTGTCAAGCAGTTGTCTGCGATGGGCTTTAGTCGTGATCAGGCTGTTCGCGGCGCTCGAGGCAAACGACTATGACATGCAGAGGACACTCAACAGCCTGCTGGGTGCACAATGATCAATGAGAGGTTGTGGGTCTAGTCATGCACGATATGATGATCTTCAGGTTGTAGTATTTTTTTTGTCTTAAATTTTCACCCCTACGTGGTCCCTTCCTTTCACATTCCCCGGATGTATAGCTTCTCTACACTCACACATACTACAACGCTCATTCGTAATCTATATTTCCCCCCTTCTTTACACAAATTAACTCGGCGCCGTCGCCTCGTGGTCGAGACATGACAATTACCCTCCCCCCAGAATGGCTCGTCGACATTTTTTCGATAACCTCAGAAGCCTGACATCCTGCCGGCACGAGGTGTCTTGTCTGATTGTGCTTGAGGCAGCCTCGAGATTTATAGAACCAACCCTGAGTATAAGTGGTCACTGTCAGAGTTGTTCTCACGGCTGCAGTCAATATGTCATTATCCGCTTCTTGTCGACGTTGGCATTATAAAGAGCACTATTATTGTGCAAGGAAATTCCAAATACATCATGCGTTGGCATGCTGTAGCTACTCAGAACAAGCACTGTAACCTTGACTGTCCGACTCGATAACAAGGATGACTGCGAGAGATGAGTACTGCCTGAGTCCTCGTTCAAGTCGGCACCCCTGCATCATCAGTCAAGAGAGCGTGCCTTGATGGAATATGGACACGCACTACTACCGAGATTACGGTACTAATTGACCCTCGTCGCAGGCGACACATATCTTGGCTCATAATAACCACACTAAGAGAGGAATTTCTGCCACCGATACCTGACACCCCCCATGCCATTCTTCGACATCGTCGTCGTGGGTTCCGGCGGCGGCGTTGACGAGACAAACTTATCTGGGTACGTGTGGATGTCGGCTCAGTCGTTTCGCGCACGCGTCCTGAAATACACCCTATCGTGTTCCTCAGATACTTATTGAAACCTTGTGGAGCATCTTGGGACGATGGCATCATTGCACTGGAAGCAGGTCCGTGTATCGCCGCCGTCGTCTGAACGCCTCTGACACTGACACTTATTACTGACGCGTTGCCGCGTGTCTCAAGGCTCTGGACACGGAGCGCTCGGGCATATCTTGAAACGGAATCCGAGCCTCTTCGGTGAGGTCACTGCAGACGATGATCCCTCGAAGAGGATCACACCCTTCACAGTATACTCCAACGTCCAGTAAGTACAGCGCCTCCTTGCTGCGAGAACGATTCAAGTTGCTTATTGCTTGTATGCCGATCGGAGTTGTTTTCTGATCACGCATGCACACCTTGACCACATAAGCAGCCTCGTTTTGTCTGCGGGTACTATGGGCGGTGGCAAGAAGTACATATATGGGTCTCCACAGACGCTCAAAGATTTCGAGACCATATTCTCCGGTCGAATATGGCCCAAGTTGGCTGGCTATGACGAGAACGACCCATTATTCCGGCTGATCTATCGCGCGTCAGTCTTTGACACTTTCCTTCCCGACCTTCCTAAATAAACCCCTAAAACATAGATTGCACGCTGATGGCAGGTACAAGAGCGTTTCCCGGGACGTTTCAGTGCGCAGCATGACTGTCAGTCACGGGGAAAGTGACTCAGGCGGCGTTTATGAAAGCTCATGCTTCTTCGTCAAACACGTCCCGACTCAGCACGAATTCATTTTCTTCGGTGATGTCGAACCCGACAGCATTTCCGTGAAGCCCAGAAATGTCAACGTCTGGCGTGCAGCCGCACCCAAGATCCCGCATGACCTCTCTGCCATATTCATCGAATGCTCGTATCCCGCTGGTCGGCCGACCGAGACTCTTTATGGCCATCTGAGTGCCGACCATTTGGCTCAGGAAATGCTGAATCTTGCCACAGAGATCGTTCTCGTACGTAATTCATCAAGGAAGAGGGGCGTTCGGGTGCGGAAGAGGCAGAAGAGAGATATGACATCGCCAGAAGTCCTTTACGGTGCACTCGCCGGCCTTCGAGTATACCTCATGCACTTGCAAGGAAACGTTTTCATCGGCGGACCGTCCAATAAACCACGTCATCAGAGATCAATGTAGAGACCTGCTTAGGCCACACAAGCTTGGCGTAGAGATTCTCACAGCTGACCAGGGAATGAAGATTGGTAAGTTTCCGTGCACTCGGCTTCACTCTCCAGAAATACCTCTAACCGACGCTGTTAGTTATCTAGAGAAAACCGAGTTTATCTTCTTGTCAATTATTATTGGTCACGTCATTCTGCTTCGAACCAACGTGTATACCATGTATGACATAGTTGCCAGTTACTACAGTTGTAGCCTTACCACAACTTCTCAATACCCGATCTTCGATATTCAATATTTCTGCCATAGAACCTCCTACTTAGAAGGACTGTGTATGTAAATGTAGACGTTTTCTTGGGTACGCACAGACCTGGACCGTGAACCGCTGGCATGATAGCCCAGCTACGTTAGATACAAGACATTGCAGGGTCATGACAGTAACGTAGAACCATTAACTACTAGTGCGAGCGGAAAACGAAAAAAGAACAGGTACGCAAAGACAGTGACAGGATATGTGGGAAACGTGATAACCAATTGTACTGTGTTGAAGAATCCCCATGCCCAGTGCAGCAAAGAGGGAAATCATCCTGATCTATGGTTCCATACTGCAACAAGCCTAAAACACACAGGAAGGAGTCAGATTGAATCTCCAACAGGCTTGCGAGCCGTGAATCACGACGATGCATAGAGCTTGACGACACCGTCCGCGCCTGCACTTGCCATGACAGGCAGGGAGGGGTGGAACTCAACGTCCAGTACACCTTCCTTTGCTTTTTCTCTGTGTGACGTAATTTCTTGCGTACAGGTCCGCGAGCCCAGCAGGTCCCAGAATCGTATTGAACAGTCGTGTGAACCGGATACGAGTGCGAACCCTGCAGCATCGATAGACAGTGATGTCACGCCGTCCAAATGGGCAGGCATATTGTATGTGCATTGACCTGGCCCGCAGGCGTTAGGGATGGGTCATCTTGGAAATGGCGTCCAAACGCACCAGTTATGATATCGAAGATTCGGATGAACTTGTCCTCGTGGGCAGTAATGAGCAAGGGCATCGTCGGATGTGAGACTATCTTATTGACTTGAGTTGCTGCCGTGCCATCTGCGAAAATGATCAAGTCTCAATCAATTAGTACGTATGAACCGAATATGACCAACCATATGTTGTATCCGTAGGTAGCCGCGAGACCTCCTTGCCGGTCTCGATCTCAAATATCTTTACGACTGCATTTTGATATGCCACAGCAACGTTCTTCAACTCCGTTTTGATCGCCTCGACAGAGCTAGCGCCTGGGTTCTCTTTGTCGTCTTCACCTTCGTCGTTTTCCCCATCCAATCCGTGGTATCCCCACGACAATCGGAGAGCACCCCCATCAGGTACATTGACATCCCATACCTTGACAGCACCTTCGGCACCACAGCTTATGAGTGTGCTTTCGTCTCGTACGAGGGCGAGGTCCCAAACAGCGTCAGGTATGCCCAATTAGTTCACCTCGCGCAGCCGTGGAATCATAGGGGGCGTAAGTGGTGTGTGAAGGTGAGGGGAGTGACCACACTCGTATACTAGAGTCGAAAGAGGCACTGTAGATAAGATGGCGAGATGGCGAGTGTAGAAGACACGTGATGCCAGCGGAGTGGCCCCGAAGAGTGAGTTGAGGCTCACTTTCAGTCGTAGGACGAACACTGAAGCTGAAGTGAATAAAGGATGAGAAGAGCAAGTAGGCAACGTACACAGAGGAGGTCAGACCAGCAACATCCGTCCGCCAGATTTTCACTGCGCAATCGTCTCCGCCGGTTGCCAAGCAAAGCTCAGTCGGGTGGAAAGCTAATGCACGCACGGTGTCCAAGTGACTGAAAGAAAGCGTGCTGTCAGTGGCCATCCATGTGAACACGAGGGACAGCAACAAACCTTCTCAATGTCCTTTTGGGTTTCCATAGCTTGGTGCCCTCACTTTCACCATCCTCAACACCAACGTGGACACCCTCAGATTCATCATCCTCATCACCGACTTCTTCTGCCTCATCCTCCTCACTGTCACGCCATCGCCTCATGTGCTCTTCATATGACGAGCGAAGCTTTTCACGCCAATCACCATCAGGGCGGAATATGGCTGTCAGCTGTTTCGGCTGTTGTCCATCCTCAGCACGTGGCTCAAAGGCCGGAGTGCCATCCTGCTGCAGCGGTGGCGGCGGCTGCATTTGTGAATGGCGCTGCGGTTGCGACGGCGGTTGCACTTGAGAGGGCTGATTATCTTGTGATTGTGAAGCCTGCTGCTGCTGTACCGGCTGTTGCTGGTTCTGGTACAGTGCCACACCCGCAGGAGAAAGCGGGTTCCCTCGCTCAAAAGAACCCGTGGAGGAAGGTGTACTTGCCTGACTAGAAGGAAGGGTTATGCCACTACTGACATTGGGTGCACCTCCCATGACGGGGAATTCCTTGCCCGGCAAGCCATTCGTGTTGACAGTGCCGCATATCCCTTGTCCCGCAGCATTTGTCTCTGGAAGCTGTTTCCTTGGCCGTCCGTTATATATCGGCTCAAAGGGCCCCTGTGCTTGTCCGGGTTGTGGAAGAGTAGATGTCTGAGATCCGCTAATAACGGAACTACCGCTGACAACAGGAGCACCAGCACTGGTATTAATACCGACACCACCCGCTGAACTGGGGTTTAAGACGGACGGCGAGGGTCCGATGGCAGCGTTTGGGTTGGTAATGAGTGGACGATTAGGAGAGGGTTCATAGCCTGTGGGGAGGTAAGGTAGGAGATTTCTTGTAGGCATTGCTTGAGGTATTCGCGGCTGCGAGCGCGAGACTTGGGGTCGCGTCCTGGAGGGGGTCTCGTGCCGAATGTGGCACTGGCCGCGCCGGATGTCTGTACACTGGTGGTACTGAGGAGCGGGGGATTTCCTGACCACGAGGGCTGCCGAGCAGGTCCAGGACCTACGGCGCTCGCTACACGTTCTGGTGGCAAAGAAGAGTCTTACAAACAAGGTCACATTAGGATTTATGGGGCGGTGAGCAAGGTGGAACGAAGCACACCTTCGCTCCGCGGAGAGCTTCCACTGCTGCCGTCTTTTACATCATCTTTTATACTTTGTTGGATAGCACTTGGCTTGGACGGCGTCGTTGCAGACGATTGTCCAAGTTGCTTTGAGCTGTTACGCCATTTGGATTATGACGAGGACCACAACCTTCAGAACGGGGTGGGCAAAATTGGAATAAAAGCCCGTACCGTTCCATACGCAACGCGTATTCCAGCATCTTGATGCGACGCATGAGGTCGAGCTTGACATTTTCAAATGAGCGGCGTTCTCCTTCAAGAAGGGCGATGCGAGCCTAAAGTAATGAAATATAAGCACAAGAAACCATGATCGTGTTGTCAAGCTAGTCAGGGAAGGAATATGCAGTACAAAAAAAAAAGTGTGGGTGCAAGTGCTCACCCTCATTTCAGCCCTCTCAATTTCCCACTCGTTTCTATCGCGTTCGTAGCGACGCCATTCCGTCTGCAAGAAGTGGAGTACGCTGGACAGAGTGTAATCCTGGCCGTTTTGCGGTGGTGGGGGTGGAATGCCCTGGCCCTGTTGTGCGAGAGGACCCTGCTGCTGCTGTTGCTGAGGAGGTGGACCCGCGTTTGCCTGCGGGTTCGGTGGTGGTTGGAGTGCACTCAGCATGGGGATCTGAATGGTCGTCGTCTGCTGTGGGTGGTGAATGTTGGGCGGTACGTTTGGATTTGAGGGTTGGGTTGCGGTGGCAGCGATGGTGGTGCTGCTAGAGTGGTATAATGACGGCTGCAGTTGCTGCTGCTGCTGCTGCTGAGGCGGTTTGGCGAGACGGGACGTCGTCAACATCGTCTACGACGAACAAATAAAAACAACCTCACACAGGGTAGACGGGTCTTACGACAAGTCAATCACTAAATATTCACTTTATTGCGTGTATTTAACGTGTTCTACACAAGGCTCGTGCCATGCTTCAGAAAATATGGGACAGCGGTCGTCTTTGAAAGTACATCGTCAAGCCATAACCCCATCGACACTCTGCGCGACATGTGCTGCGTTGAATATCAAACAGATCCTTCGCGATGGTCTCCCCGAGGAAAGCAAGGTCTGTCTAGGCTTACTTCCAGATATTATGGACAAGAGCGATTGCTGTGGAATGTGTTGCCTCGTCTCCGATCTCATACGGCGACGTTGGCGTCTTCACGACTTCCCTAACGCAGATCTCCAGAATATCAGCTGCTATTTGTCTTCCCGCCAGTTCGTAGAGAACACCACAGATCCCCGAGACAGAACACCATGCCATCGTCTTTACATACATCCTTCACACCGTCTGCCAGATATACAAAGACGACTGGTCAATACTGGAGGGGCGCTTTACCTGGATATCCAATTATTAGAAGAAGATTCTCGCAAACTGTCAAGATCAAGGGATCTTCACGGTCGCAGGCAAGAGGGAGAAGTTGACGTCGGCTTGATCAAGAAGTGGGTCAAACGTTGTGGAACAGAACATGACTGTGAGTCTGTGTGGTGGAGACCCAGTGACGAGCGTCTTCCCGACTTTGTCAGGATGATAGATGTAACGAAGATGGCCCTGGTTCCTGCATCTCCAGACTGCCGCTACGTAGCTCTGAGCTATGTCTGGGGGGGTCCCGGGGATTACTACTGGACGACAACAGAGAACATAAAGACCCGGGTCCACCCTACTGGGCTTGACGTGAGTATTCTACCAGCGACCATCCGGGACGCAATCCACCTTACTCGCCAAATCGGCGAGCGGTACTTGTGGATCGATGCGTTATGCATCCTTCAGGATAGTCCAATAGACAAGGGTGCCCAGATTTGCATCATGGACTTGATTTATAGCAGGGCCGCATTCACTATCTTCGCCGCCAGCGGACAGAGTGTACGTGACGGCCTGTCAGGCGTTTCACTGGGATCCCGCTCAGTGACCCAACACATCGAATGCGTTCAAGGACTTCATCTCACAATACCGCTTCCATCACTTTCGGAGGCACTGACCGAGTCCAATTGGAACACGCGAGGCTGGACTTTCCAAGAAATTCTCCTCTCACGTCGTCGCTTGGTCTTCACCAAACACCAGATGTACTTTGAATGTGCCAAAGACGTGTGGTGCGAAGATGTCATTGCAGAGACCAAGACATTATCTTCCAGTCATCCTTTGTTTATTTCGGGCACGGCCATGTCTCTTCCCAATTATCCAGAAGCCAGTTATATGACAGTGAGGAACTACCTCTCTGCCGTAGCAGGATACTCGCAGCGGCGCCTGACCGTCGAGTCAGATATCATTGCCGCAATAACTGCATTGCTAAACGTCCTAACCAGAAACTGCGAGCCTACTGGAATGTGATCCCAAGAAAGCATTTCCGTTCGGGATGTGGATAAGGCACCTGGATACTTCCTTGTTGTGGCAACCCAGCCTTCACGAAGCCCTCGTGCGCCGTACGGTAGCAGATGGTAATCACCCACGCTGGCCGTCTTGGGCATGGTCAGGCTGGAAAGGCGCCGTTCAGTACGGAAACGAGTCGCAGATGTTAAATGGCTCCGACTCTGACATCCATGCCCGTCCGGACGAATCGCTTGTTACAGCTTGGCACATAGTTGATCAAGACCGGGGCACCATTCGACTGGACGTCGAGACGATCTCAGCAAGTTGGACAGTGCCTGTGAATGCGGAGCAAACAAACCCTCAGATGTACGCACGGTCCGGGAATTATGCAAGTGATCTGGAGCTGGAATTTTCACCGCCACCGGGGACGTTGATCTTTCGTACTCGCCGTGCCCACTTCCAAGTGATCAAGGTGGACGATGGTGTTGTAAATACGGACAGTGCCGCAGCTCACGCTGTTTTTCACATTATTCCAGTCGATCCAATACCCCAGAGTAACGCTGGGCGCATCATCCTGCCTGCTTCGGTGGCATCCCCGACAACTTTCGAGTTCATTGTGCTTTCACGTTGCGATGGGATTCGCGGCATCTATGATGAGCTTACATGGGGTGAAAGGTACTACGGGTGTTTGTTACATGTAATGGCAGTGCAGGAAATGCCCGACGATTCTCGGGTTAAGGAACGAGTTGGGATCGGCGTCGTCGTCGAATCGGCATGGATGAAGAGCCATGAGGAGGAGCGTGTTATGTTACTCGCGTAGAAATTTACCCTGACTGAAGCAGACCCCGATGTTGACTGCAGTGCTTACTAGGTTTTTACCTTCAAGCTGGATCCACTGCACATATTTTGGTGAACATCTCAACATTAGGGGAGAGTTACGCTGTCAACCAGTGTTAAATGAAAACAGGATACCATCATAAGACGTCAGCGTTGCATGCGGATTGCTGTAGCGGCCATGCGCTGCCTTGCTCCCGTCTCATACTGGGATTGGGCACGTAAAATGCCCTCATGGCTATCATATACGAAGAGTTTCGCTGCGAGTATGGCGACAACCTGACTGCCCACTCGGACGTTGAGTTCGTTTGTCACAGGTTGATTCCATGTCCTTTCTATTAACACGAAAGCATCTTTGTAAGGACTCTCCACGTTCACTTCCCGCCAAATCCGATACACTAGAATCCTCCCAGGTCACACTTGCCGTCTAGACATCCCGGTGGAGCAACATTTGGCACAAGGCGGACACCTGATGTTTACAATGATAGCCTACAGGCATTTGACCTATCGGCGTCCCGTCGATCGGAGCATCAGCCTGAATGTGAGTACACCTTCGGCGGAGTCTGCAACCCATGCATTCCTCGCAGCATACAAGTTAAGAGTTCCGTGACTTGGCGTTCCATAGTTGCAGGTTCAGTACAATATTGGATTTGAATGACCGAACTCTACATATTATTCCGCATGTTGCATCTATTGAATTGTTAGAGCGTGCCCTGTACAGTATTGATACGTGCGTGGAGGTGCAGGGTTGAACGTTGGCTCAAGAACTTGTTCAAATACAAGTCCAAAGTGAGGCGTGTCGCAGTTTCAGAGTCCATGCTTCCTCGAAACCTGGTCGACCTTGTGTATTCGATCCTCTACGCAAGCAGTTGGACAGACGACTAATCTGCTTATGCTTCTGCAGAAGTACGTGTTTTGGACAGGATCTTCCTCTTCCTCCGGTGACGCAAGCGACCTGCGATGAATTTGCCCTGCCTTCATGTCGACAGCCTGCAAAATTTACTTTCGACAAGAATGTCTTCCCCCCCAGCTGCGACACCTGTGGCGGCGAAATCATGCAACGGTAAAGATCGGGCTGGCCCACAGCACCTTAAGCAGTGGCCGATACAGGTAAGATTGCGTTTTGCGATGGATCGTTGACCCTAAGTGAAACAAGGATCAAATATATGCTTCGCGTCAGCACTTTCGTGTAACCAACGAAGCCTAGTCAGGCAGGCGAGTCGCCCACGGGAGGTCTAAAAGACTGCCCATCAGCGACCGCTCGGAGAATGCGGGGTAAAAATGACTGGAGCGGAGATGTTTTGTACGGTTGACTAGCTCGTTGTCGCTGCTGCAGGGCTACTAGACTTACGAGACGGGATTGTTTCGCCCTTGTCGGTTGAATATACAGTAGTAAATTGACTCGGACAAAAAACCCTAGGCGTTTTGCCAAAAGTCCGGTTAGGGGGGAAGGAGGGGACGGATGAGGGGAGTCCTATCGGAGCAAATGTCAATGTATACGGGTGGAATGACGTAGAGGTGATGGCACAGACGTTCGGCGCTCAATCCAACCAACCAAAAATCTCGGAGTTACTAGTCCCTCTCAATATCCCCCAATTATCTATGGGTTGTTCCCCCCCCCAGACCATCGTTCGGTCGCAACTGGGACATGGAGACTACTGAGTACTCAGCGCTCAGGGCTCGCTCTCAAATTTTAAAATTTATCCACCGTTTTGCAGCCGACCAAGCACATTTTCTTCTTATTCAACCCTTCTCAACCTTCCACCACTGACATCTAATCCCATAGTAGACTGAGACGTTGCTTTGAGGACTGTCAATGACGGCCCTATCATTATTCGTTTGAAGATAGTGCTACCGGACGCAAACATCGTCCTCCATTAAAGTTTTGTCCCTGTTGGATGGCCGAAACGTAGTAGCTTATGCGCGGAGGCCACTGCCACCTCTTCCAGGGTTTGATAGCCATCCAACACTCGCCGTCATTCGTCCTCCATTAATTAAAAATGTGACCCTGCCAATGGCCCGAAACGTAGTAGCTTCCGCACGGAGGCCACGCCACCTCTTCCAGGGTTTGATATCGATCTAACACTCACCGTCATTCGTCCTCCATTAAAAATATGTCCCCGCCGATCGCCCGAAACGTAGTAGCTTCCGCGGGAAGGCCACGCCACCTCTTCCAGGGTTTGATATCGACCTAACTGGCGCAAACATTCTACTCCTCCATCAACCCTTCCTCCCCGCTGAATGGCCAAAATACGGTTAGGCTTCCACGCGACGGGAGATGACACTTCCTCCAAGGACTGATATCTATCTAACGACCGCAATCATTCCTCCTCCATTAACTTCTTCTTCCCGCTGAATGGCCGGAACATGGTAGACATCCACCCGGAGTCTGCGATCCCTTCTCCAGGGGCCTGATATCGATCTCACTTGGGTGCAAATGTTCGTCCTCCATTAATGTCACCCCACGGAATGGCTGGGACGTATTAGACTTTCACGTGCAAGCTATGACATCTACTCCAGGGCCAGAACTACAGCAATGGAGGCTATTCCTGATTGGTTCCTCCCACGGCGTTCACAGTGACAAAAGCAGATATGGAACAAGATAGATAGATTACAAAGGTACTTGGGCGTTACCGCGGATAAGGCATTGCTTGACCTCCAGGGTGTATTGCTCACCGCAGACGGTGGTCCTCGGGGAATTAGGACATGTCCTGGGGAAACCTGATAATTCGTCTCTGAGCGTTCATCTCGGGGTACGCCACCATCTGGAATAGAGCAGGCGTGGACATGAGGATCATACCCTCCCACCAACCAGTAGCGTCTCCGGAAAATTGCTACCCCATGTAGATTTATTCCAGCGGCCATTGACTGCTTGGAGGGCACGCGCAACGCATATTTAAGAGGACGGCAATGGTTCAGGTCGATAACGAACACAACTATGACATCCCTCAGGAACCACGAGTCACCACAACATTACGGTGGTCCAGTAAACCCGTACGCTGTCCCTGCTTTTTGTACCAACCCCTGTAACTTAACTATGGTGCAGTGTAGACTACTCACTGACCGGCGCTGTAGGCGATGTCTACCAAAACAAACGCGTATGGCTGTCTCCCCGTTTCTCGATCAACTGTTACTCACTATTGATAGGGCATGTCATCTCCTGAATCGACCCGCCTGACCCAATATACTCACTGCCCACTTGTTCTTTGTCAATACCCAGGCCCAAACAGCATGATGTGCACCATACCTATCAATTGTGATAGCGCTCCAGAACATTTCAAGAATATGCATGAGATCAAGGATACGTCTAGAAGCGTGACTATTCCTTGTCATTGGTTTGGCTGCAGTCAACAGGTGCAACGACATAACTTTGTACGTCACATTCGAGAGTTTCATCTGCGACACAAACGAAGTGGTGGTCATTTGACGTCATAGAAAGTGGAAGGTAGTGTTGTGAGGGCGCTCGCAATACACCCGTATGGACGTTATCTTGTAATGTATTGGACACAGTGGAAAGCTGCATGCCCTATCTTTCGGTTCACACTTCACAGTATGCATGCTACGAGTTATCCATACTACTGGCTCGCGGTTAATGGTGTGCTTGTCAGGTACCCTGGTGAGTCAAAGAGTATACTAGCATCTCACAAAGTTGTTGGAAGCGTGAGCATTCTTGGACGGGTTTCAGCTCTCTGACATATCGAATATGAATGAATTCCGGTGAAATACTATCAAGCGACACGTAGGTCCCACTGCTGACCGACGTCAGTGTTCCGCGTATCAAGCCTTGGTTTCCGCCAGCAATTCGTGAGTTCCAGAAGACGTCATGGAGTGAGCTACCAGCATTAGCATAATATTCGGGAATTATGCTCGACCACAAAGTCTTCGGGTACTACTGTTTAGAACGCGCTCTCGGCTATGCACGGTACATATCGGTGTTCCTATCTGAACTTGTACGCCATATCACTCAGCTTGGTTTACCTCAGTTCAAATGCTAAGTTTTATTGACGTCGAAAACGTTTACAGGCGTGTTGCATCAACCCTGCTTGGAGACCAGACATATGTGACAACACCAGCCGCACTACATTCGAGGAGTTGTCGACCCACAACCAATTTCCCGCTGCTACTCTTATATACACCTCAGCAGACACCACATGTTTCAAAATGACCCTCAGGAAGCTTCAAACGCGTTTTGGCTGATAAGGACCCGCAGTGTCCCTGCTGCGTAACCAGCTTTTCAGGCCCAGCGAAGCCAGAGCGAGGCCCAAGCGCCATGGTCCATTATCCTAATGGACTGGTCTCCTGCAGGCAGACAAACACCTCGACGGAAGATAACTACCACTTCAATCTTCATATGACATCGGCGGTATGGAACCTTCAGGTGCTTTATTTTTGCAGTTATCTTGCGATCGTTCCCGACGATATAAAAATTGGTTGACACCCACGTTTACTTGCCAAATCGTACGTGAGGTGTCCCAACCTCCAAGGGGCTTTCGGACGGTGTATAAACCACCTTAGGAAATTCTATGTGTAATACACGACGAAGAGCAATGTGAGGGAATCATCTGCCGCGGCAGATAGCCGTTGTCGAGAGAGGGGAAATGTCTGTATCGACACTTTGCAAATCAGAAGGATGGCATTCACTGATAGAGACTGAGGGAGCTCCGGCATACATGGCGAATGTCATGTCATTCATATGTGAATTCCTCCATTTTGCTAATGGGGCCTATCTTGAATCTGTGCAGGCCGGGTGAAGAAAAGGCGGTGAGGACAGTAACCAGCTAGGCATTCCTCGGACTAGTCGTTTGGATTTCTTACGGCCAGGATTTCGACCGTGTCGATGCATAAAAAAGTGTGTGATAGTAGACGTTAGTTATTCGATAACTCGATGGGATGATAAGTCAGCGGACTACTGTATGAGGAGTAGCGCTCAGCACTAGTACTGGCGTCTTCCATTGCACTAGTGCCCCCCTCCTAGTAGGCAGACCAAAAGACCTCGTTCAACTCGTCAACACCAAAGGCGCGTCCCCTCAGACTCGGCCAACGATTTTTCGACTCCTCCATCGGCACGTGTTCTGGATATCACCATTGATTCCGTCCAGATCCCACACCGCCACTCCTCCTGGGGCGGTTCATCTTATCTCCTCCAGGGAATCCCTCCTCCATTATACTCTATTAATTCCATCCGAACTAGTTCTTCTATGACGAGTGTTACTGTTCGTCAGACTGGTGACACATACCTCCCGCCAGTAACTCTTCCCTAGAATACGCTTTTCCGGGGATGGTAATGTGCAGTTCCCCGGTAGGCCCTCCACGAAAAACGTGGCTGCATAATCCTCTTATATATGATTGCACCTCCAGAGTCCGCCAAACTTCACTAGTGTCCATCAGACCGACGTTGTATATCTACTCGACGCGTTTCGTGCTTTCGAAGCAGCCTTAGCTTACTCTTGTTTATAAGAAGTCGAGTAAACGAGCCTTTGGGTGTCCTTCCAACGAATGTCGTTCTCCCAGAACACTTCAGTGGACCACCACTATCACGGTCTGGCAGACAGGTGTGTCATTTCGTCTCGTATACCGCTTCAGCCGCATGACTCCCCAATGCAGCCAACCTTCCATAATAAATGGTGTTCTAGGCAACCCCCACCCGGAGCCCTGCCCCAACAGATTCTGTTTTTATCCCATACCAGACACCCAGAGGATGTGTTGGAAGGAAATCACATGCGACTCCCTTTCTGAACACATGCGGTGCACCCACGGGATCTTGGCCCAACCTCCTGAAGAGCATGTTGTTTGCGAGTGGGACGGCTGTGGGAAGTTTATTACTCGAAAAAACATATACCGCCACTGTCGAGAAAAACACCTAGGACACAAGCGAGGCGTCGGGCACATGTGAGGTTGCAGAGTCGTTTCCACTACCCCGTTTCTCATTTGCTTTGAATCAGTGAAACCTAAACACTCAAACCGTGTAAAACATGACTTGGGATTTTTTAGTGTTGTATAGCTACTGTTGCGTTCCCGAGAAATTTACGTGGTTGTGCCATAAAGCCATGTGGGATGGGACATTCGACAACAAAAAACATAAAGACCATCCGGACGCAATCCACTTTGCCCCGAAATTGGGGCGAGCGATACCTGTGGATCAGTGCGTTGTGTATCCTTCAAGATAGCCCAGTAGACAAGGGTGACCGGATTTGCATCATGGACTTAATTTATAGGAAGGATGCATTCACTACCTTCGCCGCCAGTGGACAGAGTATACGTGACGGCCTTTCAGGCGTTTCGCCGGGATCCTGCTCAGTGACCCAACACATCGAGTGCGTTCAAGGACTTCGTCTCACAATACCGCTTCCGTCGCTTTTCGGAGGCACTAACCGAGTCCAGTTGGAACACGCGAGGCTGAACTTTCCAAGAAATTCTCCTCTCATGTCGTCGCTTGGTCTTCACCAACTACCACATGCTATTTTGAACGTGTAAGAGATGTCTGCTGCGAAGATATCGTTTCAGTGACCAAGACACTGTCTTCCGGTCGTTCTCTGCATATTGCAAGCAAGGTCGTGTCTCTTCCTAACCATCCCGAGTCCATTCATATGACACCGCCATGACAGGATACTCGCGATAGCGCCTGACCGTCAAATCTGAGATCGCCGCCGCCGTAACTGCATTGCTAAACGACATAGCAAGAAAATGAAAGCCTATTGGAAGTGATCCGAAGAATACCTTTGCGTTCAGGATGTGGATCAGGTACCTGGATTTCCCCTTATTGTGCCAACCCAGCCTCCGGAGTCTTCGTGCGCCACACGGTAGCAAATGGCAATCACTCGCACTGGTTATTTTGGGCATAAACAAGTTGCAAACGTGTTGTTCAGTACGGAAACGAGCCGCATATGGCCGTCCTAACGATCCTAACAGGTTGGGGCCGTACCCATGAATGCGTAACAAATAAACCCTCGGATGTACGCGTGGTCCGAGAACTACGCAAGTGATTGGGAACCGGAATCTTCACCGCCACCGGGAACGTTAGTCTTTTGTACTCGCCGTGCCCACTTCCGAGTGGTCAAGGTGGACGATGGTGTTGCAAAAATACGGACAACGCCATAGTCCATGCCATTTTTCATATCGTTCCGGTCGATCCAGCACCACAGACCCGAGGGTAATGCTAGGTGCATCATTCTGCCTGCTCCGATGGCATTCCCGACAACGTTCGAGTCCGTCATGTTTTTATGATGGGATTCGCGTCATCTACGACGCGCTTGCACGGGGCGAAAGGTACTATGAATGTTTGTTGCGTGTAGTGGCAGTTCAGGAGACACCCAGTGACTCCAGTTGGGATAGTTGTCGCTATCGAATGGGCATGGGCGAAGTGCCATAAGGAATGTGTTGTCTTACTGGTGTAGAAATTTACCTCGACTGAGGCAGAGCCTGATCGTTGAACGACGTGCTTAGTCTTTGTATCCAAGCTGGATCCACCACACGTACTTTCGTGAACACTACATCGGGGGAGGGTTACCCCGTAAACCAGTGGTAAATTCGGGCAGGATGTCATCATAAACAGGCACCAAAGCTCTATACTTTGCCTTGGCAGAGGCTAGTACGTGCAATCTTTCGACGACTGCATCGTGCATGGTAAACACTAATGCGTTACGGATACCCTGAAAGAGGACGCTTACTCTTAGTGTCGGACGACCCGCCATAGATGGTTCTCAGGCGTTCGTTTGCGCGAGAAATAACTCTGGAATCCTCATCAGAACAATCAGTTGCATTGGAACCGAACCTACGCTTCATCGACCACTCCATGGGCGGCCAGTGCACTAATGACATCCTCCCAGGTTACAGGAGAGAGCCTACTCTGCATGTTGGCAGTGGTGGCAGGCCTGAGATCAGCCAAGACGTTCAAAACATGGGCCAAAAGTGCACCAATGCGTGCGACGAGTAGGTGGGCGGTGGACGGGTGCAGGTCGTCAGTTTCGAGATCGTCTGCGTTTCTATGTCCTTCTGCGGTTGAATCTGCCTTGAACTCTTCGCCCCATCGTCCCAATTGGCGCACGACGAGTTCACCAAGGGTCATCACTTCGTCGTCCAGCCGCCACTCTGGGACGGGCAAGTCTATGAGAGGCCATCGAGTCCACGTGTCTCTCTCGACGGCCCCCTTGCTACCTTCTGACTGTCTTTGCTGGGCCGCATATTGGAGCAGATGGGTTGTTAGATCGAGGGTCCTGTTTGTTCTGAGGGCCCTGATGAGGTTCGTGTATTCTGTTAGCTCGGCATGAAGGGGTGCAGCGACGGCGGTGCGTTTCTTGACCATGATCGTCGGGACTGTCGCTGTTGACTGTTCTTTTGACACAAAAAACATGTCCATAAATGGATTCTCTTCGAGTGAATCTGAATCTTTTGCGCAGATCTCATCTAATAGTACAGACTTACTCGACTTACTAGGCGTATCCGCCAACAACAATGTCGCGGCAAGGTGGAAAAAGCGAAGCCCTTGAAGGTGCGCGGCCGGACTCTCACTGTGTTGGTTGATGGAATTTTGACTGGGGATGTCTTTTCTATCTTTTTCATGCCAATGCTGACCTGATCTAGCAACCCAAGAAGGACAAGAAGGAGGAGACTGATGACGACAAAGCTTTCAAAGAGAAGAAGAAGGCAGAAGAGGCTGCGCTGAAGGCTGCACGAGAAAAAGGTACGCTTGGCCCACGACGATCTTGCCTCTGAGAAACTCATCTTACTACAGCTACCAAAGGTATGCATGGATTGTCATTCGTGCACCAACGACCCACCGAGATCGCGATCGACAGGTGGTCCTCCCCCGTCAGGTGGTATCAAGAAGTGCGCGCAATCCCTCTTGTCAATGCGATGTACTGATTCTGACGAAAACTACACAGGTCTGGGAAGAAGTGATGAGTGTTACGCGCATATACCCTACCGCGAGGTGGAGTAGTATGAATGTGGATTTGCGATCGTTGCTTGTATTTTCCGTTGCTGTACGATGTGTGTTATACACTGGGTTATTTCTCGTCGTGAGATGGTCTGTCTGATAAGGTGAAGTTGCCACCGAACGACGATGAGCCATGGCTGGCGCGTAGAGTTGGATCGACAATGGGACGTACGCTCAATTCGTCGCCAGTTTGAGAAACTTCTGATGTTGACAATTGACGAGCAGGTTCTTGGACCATTCCCCATCCACGCTCGCGAACAGCACTTCCTGTCCCCAGCATACCCTCTGGATTGAAAGTGCTTTCTTCACCGCTGTTGCTCAGACCATCTGACGAGTTGCTTTCAGTGTCCCTCCCGATCCCATCCTCCTCTGACTCAAATACAACGTATCTATCTTCGTTGCCTCGCTCTGCTCGTGCTTCGTGGACGCACACTACGGCTGACCATGATGGAAAAATCCTCATCTCACATCCGTCCGTGCCCTGGGATCAGATACGCGCAACGGAGGGTTGGGCAGGCTTTCAACACGTCAGTGTGCTCAGGGGTTGGTTGACCGTCTATCCCCCCATCAGCACCTGTCACTCCGAGGAGGATCATGTCGTGTTCGACCCTCTCCTCCGCGTGAACCTCCTTCGCGGTGCGTTCTTTACCATCCTTCCCCCTCCTACATCCACGGAGCGAGAGGAACATACACCTGAATGGCATATGGGTAACTTGTATGCAATGTCGAGGGCACCTGTGCAACTGGTGAAGCTGCCTGTTTCCCCTAGAAGAAACATGAGTGAAGGAGGGACGAGGTACGAAGTGATCATTTGCGGAGCGTACGAGGTATGCCTCTCGTTCCTTTTCAACAGTTTGGCACTAACCTGTCTACAATGCCATTGCCCAAAGATTCGTTTATTTGGGGATCCCAGTTCATACAACTCCCCATACCCGATCCTAGACATAACGCTCTCTGTCGAACTGGAATCTCCTTCTGCACCGCTCCATACCCCAGGTCCTACATCCTGCTGCCTGTCAACGCTCCCTCTTCAACATTCACCAGAGCACTCCGTCACACCTCACTTTGTTGGCGGAAAACCACTCGGTGAGGCCATTGGAATCGGCATACGATCAATCGACTCTGGGGAATCAGGGTGGTGGACTGTTACGGGTGTTCAATTGCCAACCAGCTCCAGTGTCAGCTCCCTTGCTTTGACGCTCCTAGAACCCATCCGGATCGCGCCAACCCAGACACGCATTGTTCCCCTTTGCATAACCTTGGCCGATAACGAGTGCAGTTTCGGAGAAGGTGAAGGAGCTTGTTGTGGAGCTTACGTGTTCACGCTCTACTCATGTCGTCGGGGCGTCGCAAATGATGCATGCCAACTCGGACATTGTACTGAGTGTGACCGTTCCACTCGATCATATTTGCCTCTGGACACGGGACAATTACACGCCAGTTCGTGGCACCTACTTCTTTGCGCGATCCATGGTAACAGCATTCATCCTCGTCCCCCCGAAAATCCCGCTTGCAAAACCAGACGATGATGGATACGCAGGTAGAGGGCTTGAACATACAGGAAACGAACCAATACTCTATCTACGTACGTGAACGGCTGGTTCTGCGTTGCTGCACGGTGACGGAGTTGCTTGATAGACGGCTCGGGTGTGGATAGTCGTCACCCAATTTTGGTGGGCCGATTCGTTCCCACGACAGAAGCATGCGTGGATCGTCATACCCCAGGGGAGAACCGAGTGGGTGAGTCCATGCGGGAATTATATCTTTTAGTGGTCCTTTACCACTCCAACGTGCTCACCATAATGTTAGGGTTTGGACTGGCACGGACCCTCAGCAGCCGAAGCGTTCTCAGCTGTAACGGCGCTCTCACTCATTCTCGCCCACGGTCCCCTCGAATGGAGAGATTGGGGGTTCGATACCAACACTCGTGTAGTGCTCGTGGGCCATTCCAATGGTGGACAGGGTGCGTGGTACATTGCAGCGAGATGGCCTGATCGAGTATGTGGAGGTAGGCGCACGGTTCATTTTTCTTTTCTATTGCTTACCGATACCTATCTACAAAAACCAAGTGATCCCAGCTGCGGGGTACATCAAATCTCAGGAATACGTGCCGTGGAGCATGAGCAGGTATGTGCCGTGACTCTGCACCTTCCACTTTGTCCTTTTGGCAATGCTGGATTGACCTATGTGCTGTGCCACGCAGATTCTCTCACTTCGTTGATCCCTTTCTTCGCGCTGTGCTCGAGACGTCGCTCACACCTGACGATAACGACCTCTTTCTGTCAAACCTGGTGGGGACACCTATATTGGCTTTGCATGGGTAGGTCCCACACGAACGACGCGGCACCATTTTTCTCCTGTTTCGGTGTATTAATTTAACTCGTGCCCGCCCCCAGAGGCGCCGACGACAATGTTCCAACGTGGCATACCCGAGAGTTAGTAGGGTATTAAAGACCTGGGATCGGGACGCAGACATTACGTTCGTATATATATCGATGACATAACAGCGGACCTCTTAATCCATTTACAGCTACTACGAGGATGCTGGCCGTCCGCACTGGTATCCAGAGATTTTCAAAAGCGATTGTGTGGAGGCTTTTCTGGAC
>JANFAE010000869.1:0-23915 GCA_024613145.1 Pisolithus marmoratus | reverse complement strand
GGTGAAGAGCAAAAAATTCCGCCATAGCCAGTATCAACCCAGTATACCACGGCAAGATTGACAAGGTGACAAATATGATATAGAAGAATAACGCGGGCAAGAGAAAAAATCGCAATCCGAGTTTCTCTAAAGCCAGAATCAGAGGGAACTGTGCACAAACGAACAAGGCCTACCTCATTCAAAGGTTTCACCTTCTTCACGCCAAATTCATTCATGCCACCCTCCTCCATGGCACGCTTCCATGCACCGAAGCTTTTGAGTTCGACAGCCATATCTCTAGGAGTACGACCCTCGGCGTCCTTTGCATGGATGTCAGCTCCTATCTCTACAAGTCGACGAAGAATAGCTCTATTCCCTCTGACAACAGCCCAGTGCAGCGGTGTTAGACCGACATCGTCCTTAAGATTTGGGTTTGCGCCGTGCTTCAACAGCAAGTCGACGGACAATGCATCGCCCTGGTACGCTGCCCACATCAACGGTGTATGCCCTTGCATATCACGAGAATCAACATTGACGGGTTGATGAAGAAGATATAGCAGGGGCATGACGGAGGAAGAATGGGTGACGAGATGGAGAGCATTGTACCCTTGGGTGTCGGTGAAATTTGGATCTGCGTTACGGGATATCAGGAGATGGATAATGTAGAGGTATCCGTTTCGTGCAGCCCACTGCAGAGGAGTAGCTTGCAAATCACCCCCAACAGCGTCTACATCCGCACCCTGCTCTATGAGGTAACGACAAGTAGCCAGCTGGGCATTGATCGCTGCCCAATGGAGAGGCGTACTGGGGGTGAGTGTAAACGACGGTATAGTGGCAAGTTCAGCGAAACACCTACACGTTTTGACTATCTCTATCATTGACGGTTGCTTTGCCGGATTCGACCAGTTCTCGGATGGTAGCAAGGTCACCTCGCTGCGCCGCCGAAATGATCTCGGTCTGAAACGTCATGAGTGTATAGAAACTCTCGAAGTAGGGTCGCTTCGCACCACTACTGGCTGCGTCTGGCGGGGAAAGGAGAGGCTCGTTGCTAATGCTTGCTGGGTGTCTACGCTTGCTGTCGGCTCGCCCTTCTGGCCTTGTTCATTCATTGTCGTTGTGCGCTGTTGGCTGCGTGGCGGCGGCTCCGGCGCTGGTTGATGGCTGTCCGCCAAAACAGCTCAGAGACGTGACTAACCCTAATTACCTTCGTCTCAGCTAGCCCTATCACGAGGTTAGGGTTAGCACGTTAGTCCGGACTTCTCATGTTGGTCGTCGATCTGTTGGTAGTCTTCACCGTGAGGTCAGTTTCCTACGCTTATGGGTAGCATGTCAAGTTTTCTGAACGTGCTTCCTATAGCATAGCACTCTTCATAGTCTGTCGCGTGTTCCTACAACAGCGGTTGTACAGCGGTTTGCAGCACCTTGCGCCTCAACTCGAGGAACCCAGCAGCGGCCTTCCACAATCTGTTACCACACCGAAATTGAATTCGGCGAATTATTCGTGGCATTCGATTCTTGCTCAGTTGCTTCTCTGTTTGCTTCGTCGAATGCTGCGTCCTTTTTGCTATGCTGATGTGCCAAGGTTGGCCTCTTAAATCCGCAGCAACGTATCCAGCTCTTCGGGAGGTGTGTCGTGTGCTGATTGGCTATTTGACCTTCCAGGGTTAGGTTGTACAGCTGGAAAGCTTCACTCTTTTCTTGCTAGGTACAATCATTGTTCTGGTACCTGCTTTGTTCTCCATGGTGCTTACCTACCGCGCGGGTATGTCCAATTGCGCTATCGAAGTCCCAACAGATCTAACCCCATCTCTTTCTCAGAAACACCGAACCTATTCAATGTCCGTGCCGTAACATTTTTATTACCTGTGGCAGCCTTTGTTTTTGTCCTTTCCTTCATTCCTCTTCCGCCGCATTTGACATCGCATAACCCCTGACGACAACAACCGCTCGACTCGTTGTACTCGGCACAACGATCCTCGGACTTCTTTCAGGTCTGGGCTCCGTCGATGGGGCATGGAGCGCATTCGCGCGCAAGACGTAAGTGATCCCGTGCCACTTCCTCCGAACTGTGATTTTATATTGATAGATCCGTCGCTTCCCCGTCCTCAATTGCTTCTGCTGAGGTTGCCCTCGAACGAGTCAAGTCTGATTTACGTGAACGCAATCGAGATCTTGATGAGGACTACCCGTCGAAGGTTTGACGTCCGCAATGCTTCGTGGGTTTGTTGTCCCCTAAATTCAACCCAGCCACAAGCGAATGAAACATGGACATCACGTCTGACATTAAGCGCGATACCCGTGGGTCGATTCCCTTTTTCTGAACGCGTGACGTGTGAGCTGATGATCCCCATCAGATCGCGACTCTCTACAGCAAGAAATCATTGGCTTACAAGCGTTGGAGTCCCAGATGGCGTCTCGCATTGCCACCCTCAAGCGCCATCGAGAGACGGCAGAATTTTCGGAGTCCTTTCGCGGTAAATGGCTTGGCAGGACTTGGGGCGGTGTACTGCGTGTGCCGCGTTTGCAGTGTATCTATCTGATGCACTCCACCTGGTGTCCGTTTTACTCACACACTCTATAGTCCGCGATCAACCTCCTATCTCCGACGTCCTCAAGTACGGGGTCATCGTCCTACGGAGATATAATCGCACACGTTCTCGCGTACCTGCTATCACTGCTACCGTTGGATGGCGCACGGCAAACACCCCGAATAGATATACTGTCTCTTTCGAGACAAATCAGTCTAGCACTTGTCGGAGTGATCATCCTCAGCAGCATACGTGTGGTGCTGATGGGAGTGATGAGAGTAAGCAATTTCATATGATAACAATGTTCCATTCCGTTAGAGAGATCTTCCATCTCTTTCAGGTCTTTCCGAATAACCTCCCGTAGCATGTCAGCCTCATTGATGCTGCTCTTCCTCTCTCAGCTGATGGTGTGTTCTTCCATTCGATCAGTGAAATAAAGCGCCTCACTCCATATTCATCACAAGGGCATATACCTCCTTTCGACAGTGGTTCAGCTGCGCACCATGTTTCCTCCATCTGCAACCCCTGACACCTCCACAAGCGGATTACCTGATGCCGCCGAAACCAACCTTCTTTCTACCCTTCCAGAATATACACTATTCGGGGGACTTTTCGACTGGTCGTTCCTCGCTGGCGCAGCGGGATGTGCACTGGTTCAGTGGGCAGGGGGGCTTTTTGGCGAAAATGAAATGGACGTGTATTGAAGCACCGACTGTGAGATCCGCCATATGTACATCAGATTTTTAACACTGCATTTATCTCCCGGATGGGATATGATCATATGGATAAGAGACACGATGGTTGACGTTAGGTACAAACCAGCTGAGTGTAAGCAAGCTACTGCTTCTCTGGACTTTTAGGGGGTACTCCATGCCGGTAGCGCAGACCTGCCCATTGGAGGATAACCCACACAACGGATCTCAGAAATGATATAGTCACACTTCGAACAATCGGTGTCAACAAGGTTCTGGTCAGACGTAACTAAGACACCATGAAAATCACCAAAGAAAAAATCCTACGAAGTACATTCAAACGAGTGACAAGAAAAACTGCTTGGTCTCCAGGAACAGCCACTCATTTTTTAAGTTCCTGGAGCGCCCCATCGTTCTATGATAAGGCACCCCATACTGCCAGACCGGCGAAGAAAGACATAAGGCTTACGAGCACACTTACATACGCCGCCGTATGTACACCAATGCGTGGAAGAATGGTGGGTGTATAAAGGGATGCAAGTGACGTGTGAATAACCAAGACAATGGGAAATGTGACGAGAAAGGGCGAATGCGACAAAACGTCGATGGGCACTCGTCCAAAATTGGAGGCTGGGATGGAGAGGGGTGACCTAAGAAATGCGGCGGACAAGAGAAGGTTTAGGCCGAGAGAAAGGATGATAGAGTTGAACCTCTGCAAGCATGTAATGAAGACCGGAATTTTCTGCAAGTCGTGATTGATTGAATCAGCCGGGAGAAACACCGTTGGTTAACTCGCAGAAACTCACGATGACTGCGACACCGTAAAGTTCTTCCAGCTCCTCGCGGGCCTTAACGGCCATGAGTTTGTCGAAGTCATTATCGATTTGTGATGTGAGAGCAGCTGCATTTGGGTGCGCCTCCTCAGTTTGCAGGCCTTCGGCTTCGGCATCAGTAGGTTGTTCAAGGGATGTATGCGAGGGACCACTCCAGTGGTAAGCGTGGCCGTTAGGCTCCAGTATCGGACTTGAAGAATTTTGCTTCAACCTTTCCAAGAACTCCAGCTCCCTTCCTCGAGGTACCATGACGTCTCGGTAAAGAGAGATACCCTGGTAATCTTGCACAAGCGCCACCAAAACTTCCGCGACGTTGAGTGAAAGCCACCAAACCGTGCGGAAGGATGGATCTTGCCATGTTGGTGTGGGGTACTTCATATAATGGCGGACCTCGAGAATGATAAGGGACATCAGGCGTAAGAGATTGACAACCAAGGTGCTCAAGAACGTGGATACAAGACATACGAAGCCGGGTCGCAGCAGGTTCAAGGAAATGTAATAAAGAGGCACCCGGAGGAGATAAACCAGGCTAAACATTGCGGAGGACAGTGCAAGTTCTGGGATTGGCGACGGGGAGTAGGAAGGATAATGAGAAGGTGTTGAACTGGGCCAGAACAACCATGGGAGGAGGAGGATGACAGCGAACGTGATCAATGCCGTCGACGGCACCATCGTATACATTGCAAGCAACCGCTTGTAAGACCCTGTTTCGAGAGTTGGCAGGCAAAACTGGTGTACTGGCAGGAGAACCCACCAAGGTATAGACCGTTCTCCTCCAACTCCCATTCGAGTTCCTCGTCAATGTCGGCAGCATCATACTCGGCGTCGTACACCGGGTCCTGCGGTGCCTCTGTATCATCTTCCTCGGCCACCCTACCAAGGGAGCCACCGCGCCTGAGGCTCTCTGGACTTCGCCTCATCCTATGATCGTGTTCGTCGTCACTTAGGCCGCTTAGGATACTCTCGCCGTGCGAGTCCATGCGCCTCCACTGGGCTCTCCCAGCGTCAGAGTGGTCGTGGGGATCGCCGTGGTAGTCACTGCCTGACGTTCCTCGCTGGCTGGCTTCAAACTGGTCTGCCGCGTAGAGCGCTTCGTTGGGAACTCGACTGGGGTCCCTTAGACTGTCCCATCCGTAGTACGTTTGTGGTAAGACAGCGGCGACGGTCTGAGCCACTCTTCTATGCATTGCACTTCCAGTAGCGAACGATGGGTAGTCCCTGGGCAACACTACAACTATCCATCTGTATATACCACTACGCCTGCTAAAGCAGTGTACCACTCGAACGCATGCGAGAGACGTGTCCGTACCGCCCCGTCAGAACAGCCAATGAGAAGCACGGACCGTTCGTGCAAGGCAAAACATGCTGAACGCAGAAGCTTCGTTACCGTAAACCCACGGACCAGGGCACGGTAATGAGTGGGAAACATGCTGGGAATCTGTGAAAGATACACATGTTATCATCACCTATCACCTTGCAGGCGAACCTGTGACAGGATAGATGAGTACACGAGAGACAAGACAAGTCACGAAAATGATCAGATTTCGATGCGTTTCAACAAGTTCATCTTTCATCTCCAACTCGTACACCGGGAGACTGTGTCGAAAGACAACATTCCGTCCGCCCATCGAAAAGATATCATCAAAGAAAAGAAGTGAAATGAAAGTAACAAGGACGATACTCACACTTCTCCGCAAGTTATTGATAGGTCCTATTTGTGAAAAAAAAAAAAAAAAAAAAAGTTAGCACTGGATAAATAGCCGAAAGAAAAACCAAGGGAAGAGAAATCAGACAAGGCTGAAATCAATTTGGTTGTCCACTCGATATGTTCGGAATGTGGTAAAACGTATGGTATTTTGACAGTCATCACACAAGTGGTAACATGAACGTGAGACTCACCGCACTTCTGCACACGAACACGTTCAAACGACTTGCAAGCTGGCCATGAGCGAGTGAGTATTGAGAAGAAAGAATTTCAGTTCCAGCAAATATTCAGCCCATTCGATCTCCGCTTCAACCTTTCAGTGATGCCGAATTTGCCGAACCGCTATCATATCCACTGAAGATAATTCCTCTCAATGCAGGTTACACTTGTTGACATCGACTTGGCTCTTTCTTCCTAGGAGTTAACAAGATGCAGTCCCTGTTACGATGGAGTGTCGAAAATTCCGGGAACTCATCTGCTCCATCGCAACGAACAGACGTCGACCCGGGGCTCATAGACTATATTTTAGGGAAGCCCGATGCGCAGATGATGAAGGAAGCAATTCAGATTGCTACAGACCCATCCAAAGATGAAGATACACGAATCACCGCTTTGGATGATCTGGAAATGGTGCGTACCTCGAACCAGGGTAGTAAACGTGGTTAACCCTACTAAAATTGGTTGCCCAGCTTGTGGAAAGTATCGATAATGCCAACGGTATCGTGCAAATCCGTTCTTCCGGGCGTCGGACCGGAGTTCAATCTCAATTGCCTCGCAGATCTGAAGAAGCTGAACATGTGGGAGCCGTTGCACGGTCTTTTGAGCACGGCAAGCACGACGGACCCACTTAAGATGCAGACTCTGTGGGTAATAGGAACGGCACTGCAAAACAATCCCGCAGCACAGCTTACAGTTAGTGTATATTTCATGGCTGAGCATTACTGACAACTCTCACCCCGTTATATCTTTTCTGACCTAGTATTTGGCTCTTGATCCGCTGCCTGTGATACTGTCCTCGTTATCCCCATCCACTAATTCTGCGAAAACTCGCTCGAAAGCCATGTATGCGCTGTCTGGCTTGCTCAAACACAATGCACAAGCAGTCCGTCAACTAAACGCGACAGGTGGATGGCATACTTTTCGCAGCGCATTGGAGGGTAAGTACCCACTAAGCCGGGCAGAAGAGGCTGTCGACCGTAGACTTCTTCTATAGATTCAGACATCAACGTTCGCCGCAAGGCAGCGTTTCTTCTGAACACCCTGCTGATGCCAACGACTGTGGAGACCTTTGACGCTCCTTCCCGGATACATACACCTCAACGTGCGACGGCGCCGGTGCATCCAAACTCACATGCGTCCATGGCCTCGGATCCGGAGTCAGCATCGACCACAGTTGCGACTATGGAAGCATTGCAAAAAGAATCCAAGTCCGAGGGTTCATCGTTGATGGACGCTTTGATCTCCGCACTGGCAGATCCCGTGCCATTCGGGCCAGATGGAGAATGGGATAAAGATACGGAATTCCAAGAGAACCTCGTCAGGTTAGTTGCGTTGCTGTATTTATGCCATAGAGGCGATATAACCGTGATCTGTGGCCTATCCAGAATACTATACACCTTCTCTGTGCAGTGTGGTGGGAAGTTCTCTGATGCCCAGAGACACGCGCTGCGCGGCTTTTTCGGTGGCGCTGAGCGATCAGGCGATGTTTTCGGGTTAAGCAGGGAAGAATTTAGTCGGTTGAAAAGCGCGATCGCGTGAATGGAACGCTTCGCTATTACGACTTTAGTTGGCTGCAATCGTGGATCGACAAGTATCAGCCTCAATCATTCGAATGCCCCGTTGTATTAGTCGTTGTATTAGTTATTCTTGTCTCGGTACAAATTCAAGGGTCCCATCAATGACGTTAGGTCTTTCGTTATCTGCGCTTAGGGTGCTTCTGGCTTGGAAGCACGACGACATCATACGTGGTACTTACAGTAACGCAAGCGTACTCAAAATCTTGAAATAAGCACTGTTAACCTCCCGGAACACCTCAACTCTGAGGCAGTGAAGGTATGTCATTGTTACCACCTCAGTTTTATTGCCAGTGGTCATTTATCATTGACGATGATCGGTTGGTAAAGTTCATTATATGATTTACCCCGGCAATTTTTCGAATGTCAAAAGTCTCTGATGGGGTCTCATTAACCTTACGTGTCCAATGTCTAAGCGAACAGATAGTGTCTTTCAAACCAACCTTGGTGGTGATCCAGTGTAAAAACCGAACGTGGCTTGAAACCTCTGTAGCCTTGTCGGTTTGTGGTGCACAAAATCTCTGCTAGGCATTCTGACCATCTTCACGCATTATCATGACGACCTTTCATTCTCTCTTCACGAATGATGAGCAACAGCACCACCGACCGTTGCGTGCTGGCGAATCATTGTTTTTTCCTGCTTCTGAACGTCTTGCAAGCCCGATCGGTACCCCGCTCGACTCTACATTCCAGGATTCTATTGCGTGTCAACCGATGCATTCTGATCGTCCCCATGCTCCATGGGACTCCGGGCTCAACTTATCAAGTGATCCAATAACCGCGACTGAACACAAAAGCATCGAAGAATGTGAAACTAAAGCGAAGCGGCAGCAGCGACGTCTTCGCTCTACGATGGTTGCATTCGAGTTTCTTTTTGGTTCGCTTCTCTTTCTTTATGCTTGCGTTAATCCCTGACAGCGTTGGGTGGCGTGATCAGGTTTGTGGGGAGTGTATACCACAATTCGCTACTTCCTCGCCTTTTCTGCTGCTTCTGATCACACCCAACGGATTTTCGCACTTGCACTTGGCGTCGCATCTGCGACAGCCGTTGCAGCGAATATCATCTCCATTACATCACCGCTATTCCATGACCACCTTCACGTGCGCTCATGCAACCACACGCGGTTTCTCCTCAGGGCGTGTTACTTGTTACTTCTACTCTCCGCCTCCACCACCAATCTCGTGCTTGTGGCAGTCTGGCACCCGAATAATCGTTGCGAATGGGATATCGATCTTTCATGGTACACGTCGACTGTGAATACCCCGTCTACACGTTGCCACCCCACCTCGTTTGCGGTGTGGATTATCGCCGCAACCCTCAGGCAGCTTGTGACGTCTATTATAGCCGTGGGTCCCCTTGCTTCCTTAATTCCCGTTTCGAAAATGACATGCTTAAAAATTGTCAGGTATTATTTATCTATATCGCCCATGCATCCCACCTTACCAGTAGCCAGTCCCACACGCCAGCCCAAAGAAAGCTTCGATCCTACCAGCCGGCCTTCTCCTTCACGGACCCCGAGGACACCTCACCCACAGACACAACAGCCCGTTCGTCATCGACGTTGTCGACGTTTAAGCATGTGTTTACGTCTTCCTTCATACGCCCGAGTCAGAAGCAGCTCGGAAGGTCAAACTCGACGCTCGTGCGATCAAGCTCCAGTGGCACAATTGTCCCTCTCGCATCGCACACTGCCGGCGTGCCTTCCAGCCCATCTAAGGGCATATCCTCGAATAATAATACAACGCCACCTTCATGGCTAGCAAATAGCGGCACTAATTTCAACTCTAATATGAAGACGAGCATCTCCCGTTATCCTTCCTGGACGAGCACAGAAAACAATGTCAATTTCAAAATGGAAGCATGTCAGCATCTCTCGGAGGAAGGAACGCCTACGAAGTCCCCCATTCTTCGACGTACGAGTCGCCTCTGGGACTCGCAAAATGGGCTCGCTTCTCCAGCAGAGAAAACGACTCTGGAGGGAACGTCTTACCCGACACATTTTGGTAGCACGACTATGAGGGAAATTCTAAACCCCGTCGCAGGTCCCGGATACGATAGCGATGTTGAGAGGGACAGCGATCAGTCAACGACGGAATCTGAGGTCCTTTCGCACATTTACGGTCAGACCCACCTTTACCCCCCACCCGCACTACACAACCCATCTTCATCGCCGAGTGTCGGGAGCACTCACGACGAGGGAAGTAGCAGCCCAATGTCAGATACGAGCGGCGGCGAGGACGACGAATACGTTCCTATGATGGGCGGGTACGTCAGGCGCTTGTCAACCATCGAGAGCTTGGGGTCGAGGGAGGTGTCAACCCTTGCAGGCACGACATCATCTTCTATGTGGGGATCGATGTCTACGGCTGGGTCTATATGTCCGTCTATGATGATGGGATCGGCATCGTCGTCCTCATCGATGGGCGCTATTCAAGCTTGCGGACGCCCGCCTGCATCTGCACTCCATTTCTCGTCGTTGCAACTCGGGCGACCATCGTCTTCTCATGCCGCCCTATCGCTGTCAGTCCCTCCTAGCCTGGCGCCGAGTGGGAGCACGGGGACGTCTCGAAGTACCGTTTATTTGTCGGTGTCCAGCGGTAGCATCGACGACAGTGCTGGAATCCAAAAAACCATTGGCTTGGGAGCGTGGACGCACGTGAATGAGCGCGGCGAGCTCCTAGTTCCTGAGCGCCCACCGGCTTCCGGAGCATCCAGTCCGACCTCATGGGGCCACCACTATTGGACGGCCAGTAGTGGCCAAAGCGCACTCAGCAAGCAGAGTTCTTCACGAATGGTACCGGATTATTAACCCTTGTCAAAATTTTTTCTATTGCATGACCAACCCAACATGGTATATGATTGCGGAACGGTGGGAGAAAACAAGGAGAACAACATGAGAAACCGCTGTGGTGGTTCTGCAGTACCCAGGATACCGTATCCCTGACTGGGCTGGTCGCGCTGACTTAGCATGACCTTCACGACCCCCGCTCTTTTCTTTTACGGACCGGTAAACGGCTAAACTCGCTACCTCACAATCTAGCGACTCGATCCGCCCGTCGCGGCACCTCATGGCTCTATATAGATTACAACATTGATCCAACACGCCCTAGACGACCCCATTGCTAACGAGCACACGTCAACACCGCTGCCACGCCCCACGCTTGGAATACATGGGACTGAATGGATACTGGTACTAACTTATCCTTATACTCGAGTCCGTTGGGACAATAGCTATGTACGTATACGGCGCTCCCTTTAGTATTTATCCGTTCATCTATCGCCATTCATCCTATTGTGGCATCCTGCATTTTTAGGGGAGAAATTATATTTTTCTATGGTATTAAACCGGTGTAAAATTGGCTTCGTCGCTTTTCTCGCTCTGTCACGCCCGTGTTCACTCGGTTCGCCTGTATCGAATTTTTGAACTATTACGCCGCCGTCGAGTAGTATCTGAGTACATAAAGGGTAGAATACCATTTCTTGCTTTATTTTTTTACTTGCACTGTAAGAACAGACACAACCGCCGCATTGAAGCCGCCGCAATCTGGAGTCGGTACTTTTTCTGATAGCCAACTACATGACCGAGACCGTGCATAAATAAGAAACCGCCTTGTCAGCATTGCAACAAAGCAGGTTCCTTATAATGTGCACTTGCCTGTACAAGGACATGTGCGCACACCCTAATATGCTTGCCTAGAACCTCCCGCCCATGTTACTACCCGGTGATGACGTATACGCCTCCCACCTTTTCAAGCGTACCATTTTACCTTGGTCGCTTGAGCAGGTCCTGTGCGCTAGGTGCAGGTATGTACTCATGATCCCGTTACATACATGAGTGCTCACCACAACACTAGCAGGATGCAGTAGCCCGTGCCAGGCTAGTGCACAACCTTGCTCCCTCAATCGGCCCAGCTTGTTTAGAGGGGACTCCTTACCTATTACAGCCCGTCTTTTCATTGTTGACGTATAATCAGCAGTGTTTGCATGTTCGTATTTAATTGCCACCCACACAACACCGCCCCTTGATCATGGGTGGGTCGCGGTATCGACCAGTTCATTCAATGTTGTGTGCCGAGAAACAGAAATATATATGGGAAGGGATACTTAACGCAGTAACTGTCTTGGGTCCTGGTGTGCGTCTGTATTTCCCGGCCATCCTGCTGGTTCAGTGAATGAACTGTAATAATGGATACTGACCGCTGGTGACCATAAATGGGTGCAACTCGTAGATGGAATCTTGCTCCTTCCTTCCAACTTCTCTCGTCATTAAGAGGATCCTTTCTCACTTCCGAAATTCAATCCAGATTATTCGTTAATGGCAGGCTTTTCGAATGCTTCCCGCTTCTGCAACCGAAGTCTTGCGGGCAATCGCGCAGTGTTGGCCTAGTTGGGGGTGGTAAACCGATACGGGTTGTTCCTAAAACTCTGAATAACGAGTTGGCCATTCATCGCTCATCCCCAGAAAACCAATGGAAGAAACCTGAAGAATTGGAGATACTTTCACCCGGAACCTTGAATACGGGTGGCTTCGGATGGGCGGACACCCGCAGTAACAAAGTTCAGTGAGTTTTCAGAACTGTCGCGCGACGACGACGGAGGCGGCTACAATCGAAGCAAGCCTTCTAAGTTCGCCCACCTGGTGTACTGAGATGGAGCGTGAACTGTTAAAGATTTAGCCTTGGAGCTGGACAGAGCTGGATCCCGACCCCTGTGGTCTTCCAGAAGTTCCTTCAAATACCAGCGCCTCGGGGGCCTCGGCGAGAAACCAGTTTTGGTGAGCCTGCAAAAATCAGATTGTATACATTAAACAAGGCAGACAACCTGTGGCACGACTTCTTATCCTGCGGTGGCACCGATCAGCACGATCATCATACTGCTTACTACATCGTGATACGGCTTCAACCAGGGTCCCCTGCCAGGACTTGTCTCGGGGACACGACGCAGGCGACATGTACGGAGCGCCCAGGGTTCTGCAATTTCATATAAAGGAAAACCCAGATACGTTAGTAGAAGGGGAAGCACCGATAGCAAGGGGAATACGAAGTCACGGGCGGATGGCGAGAACAAGGGGCAAGGGGGAAAAGAAGTACAACGATACGGGGTTCAAGAAGGGGGTACTCGGGATTAATGATGAGAGATACAGATATGATAGGAATGATATCATCGATATCGCTGCGGTCTCCCTTCCGATCTTTCCTTGCCTCGTGTATGTACATCGAATTCATTTCACGAATCTTATCACTGCATGATGATGCTATCATCTATCACAGCAACATATTGCAACGCATTTTCGGCCAATGCCAGCAGCGAGGCTGGCTGTTATCATCGTAAGTTATATGAATTCCCACATGCACACATGTCAATTGTCCCTGTCGTTGTCACTACTCAGTGTGGGTGTCGAGAAGCTCAAGCTGTCCGAGTAGTGGCCACTGCACGATGATGAGGTGCACAGTTGTACGTACTCACATCTTAACTTACTACTCTCTTTCAGGTCAGACCAACCTTTTCAGGATACAGACTGACATCATCGTGGGCCCCGACCCGTAACTTAACTTGTTCTGATTCCGTCCAAGCTGTAGAGTTGTTATCCAGAATCACCATCAAGCCTTATCAAAGTCACTGCCTTGGTACTCAGGAGCACCCGTCCCTTATTCATACACGTTATATACATCATCTGGTCAAACGCCCATTCCGGACGGCAGGTGCTCATTGTCCATACCCATGACTATCGAAGTGTGGGTGCATGCCAGCCACCATCACAACGTCTAGACCGAGCTTATCTACCTCCTCGACAATGTATTATGTGGGACCGCTCAACCATGTCGTGTCCGATCCAGAGAAACCCCCGGTAACTTCCCAGGAGTGCCATTCGAGCCTGACTTGCCATTGATTTTTTTTTGGAAAACAGTCTTACACACGCGTGCACGCGTCGAGCTATCATAGAGCCTAGTTGCCGGTTAATACGACAATCTTCTGCCAAGACACATGAAGTGGGCCTTGGCTCCATATTCTCGCTAAGCATCCTGGTTGACTGGTGCATATAGGGTGGTCGGGTACCAGTCTTACTGCAATGAGAGAGAAGTGCCCGGAAAAGGCAATACGCAAAGACGAAGCAGGCGCCCATATTGAACCAAGTTTAATTGTGGCAGCGCTTCACAACACATGGCTTTCAAGTACATACGGCGCAGCAACTCGTCCGATAAGTGGGTGATCTCGTCCGAACACCGCATCGAGTTTTCTAGTCAACGCCGTCCCGTTTGGGCATACAAAGGAGCTGTGCTACTAACTACGGACTTATCACTGTGGTCGGATTATACGGTCAACACCGAACGCTTGCTGGACGTCAACCCAATTGACCCTTACGCCACGGCTTCAGCACGCCATCCGCAGTGTTCCTCCGTCAATGTCGAGGTACCCGCGAAGGGTTCGTGCCTCTGACCGATAGTGTACGTACATCTCTTATCTTCCTTTTGTCGTTTCTTCCGCTCTTCCAGCGCGCGATTGACAACATTCTTTCTTCAGGACCGTACATACCCATTGCCCGTCGTGGACGCTGGGAAAATGGAGAAAGATAAATACTGTCAACTCTGTCTCTTTTGTCTGATAAGGGTATCGCCCGGTCGTTTCCAAAGGTAGACTCCGTGGAGTCCGCGTAGCTATACGCTACGAATCGCATTGTGACCATGCACAACGAGGACGAGACAATGGAGCGAGAGATAAATATATGCCGAGACTTCGGTCCACAATTTCCATCTCAGTTCGACATGTTCTTACCAGTTCGACGATTATCATCAGTCGAGCCTGAGAAGTTGCTAGGGGTAATTATAGTTCGTGGGCAATCTCCCAGACATACTCATATATGAATTGTACTGCACTGCATCACACGCTGACCGGGCAGGCTAGGTATCATAACACCGTTCTGTCATGTCCGACAAGGCCGAACGGTTGAACCCGAGCAGGAGCTCGAACAGGCTGGAACAGGACGCCGCCGGATCTTCCGCCTCGCCTATTCTAGGCCTTAATCATTTTTTCAATTGCCTTGTCTCCGATAACCAAGCTTGTGGTCAAGAGCTGTTTCCGTTGGTACGCCCATTCCTTATTGCGTTACGCCACACCGTAACATTGCACTTTCGTTCATGGACGAAAAAAAACTATGACGTTATGTGGTCCTCGTCCTCCACCAGGCGGCTTGGCAGCGACTGTAATTGCCATTACAATCCCACCCGCTCTGATGCGACTACAGAAGAGTAACGCCACCTGCTGGCTCACAGATATGTATCAGATGGGGATTTCGCGCGCACAAGTAAGCGACGACTCCCGGTTGGTGGACTGCGTCCGGATCGGTCAACTAACCATATTGAATCGTATGCATGGAGAGGGTTGTCTTTCCGTGCGACTAAGTAGAACGGCCACCCTCACTGGAATATTTTCTAAGTGACGGCTGATACACAACAAAAATATTGTATCCTATGTGGGTCCTGACGCAGATATCTGTCTTCGGTGTCGGGCCGCATAATTAACGAGGAGGCTTGTTATTAGCCACGGTTGTCGAAGAAGGTTTCGCGTCATCCTATGAGGGCACGGTATATTACTTAGTACTTGCGGAAGTACTTACCATGTGTTGGTGAGGATCGGCAGAACAAACATGCGGCGCTAAGTATCAGTAAGTTGTCAGTGACTCCCCGTCTAAATTAGTGTCCCATTCACCATCACACACTATGTGTGGATAATATATATTTCCTTTCACATAGCATCCGCGTAATGCATTGTATATTGTTATATATGATGTGACTTTCCTCGGCGGCGACGGGAGAATATGTGCAATGTATTCAAGAACCATATCCTGCAGCTGAAAGCCTGAACCTCCCAAGACAGTGGGTGGAATATATATCGGGTATTGCCAATCTTCGCAGAGCGCCATTTTCACAGGAGGACCTATTAGCGAGCCACAGTAGCTAGCCTAGGGGATATCGTATATGTTTATCTAAGTAGTACGCGTGGAAATTCGCAGAACAGAAACACATTGTATGGAATTTCGGGCCGAACTATTCAGTTCTCCACACTTGTTATTCGAGTCGGAAGATCCGTGACGCTAGCGCCTTGCAGGGACGGAAGAAACGTGTCGCTTCTGACAATATTCATACATGGTAGTATGTGACTTCTTCGGGAAAGACTTCAAGATAATACACCCCTGTGTTAAGTAATTCCATTCCATTGTGGTCGCATGATGTAATGCGGGGATGAAAAAATGGATGTGAAAGAGAAGCAGGTATTGGCACGATGTGCCCAAGACTGGTAGACAATCGAATAGCGGACGGACGGATGGATCATTTAGCAAGACCGCGATCAATAGACCCACTAGCAATCCGGAACTACCGAACCGGCTGATGGGGCCAAGCGACGTCGTGTGCCTCGAGGATACACCGTTAGTACGTTGTACATGACGTTACGCTCCCCAAGTCCTGGGGCACAGCACTGCTCATTCATTCTCCCTAGCCCGTTCCCCGCCAATGCTCAATCGAGAGGAAGGTCACCACCAATGACACATTACGCCGCATGGCGATCATGATCGCCCCACGCCTCACCGTGGGCCTATCCAGTCACTCGTCACTTCCTGGTCGCCGATCAGAAAGATTGCAACAAGCGACCCGACTTAGAGCGGAGATCTACTGGAGGATAACAGCGAACGTAGTAGCGGTTCTGGGCCGTGGGAGAGGTCACTTTCCATTCGAATGGTGAACAGTGGGCTATTCAATCATCTTGTTTCGGTTTTTTCTTCGGTGGTCCATCTCTTCCTTCGAGCCTGGCTGTATCGCCTACGCGTTTCATTTTCACTTTGTCCTTCCTTCGCGTTGAAGTCACGTCCACAGCTGCGGGTGGCACAGACGTAGACGACCCATCCTCCTTTACGTTGACCCGAACAGGGGCATCGACGCCTTGCGGTTTCATAAACCCGCTGGGACGTTGGGCTCGTAAATCCGTGCCAACACCGGAGATATCTCGTATAATGTTCTTGGCGGTCTTCGAGGGGTCCCTTTCCCATTTCTCTTTGTCAATTTCCGTGCCTTCGACAAATATTTTTTCCTTCCCCTTCTTAGGCGATTGGGGTTTTCCAAACGATGAGATAGATTTGAGGCGACCAAGCTTCTTTGCAGCTGCAGTAGATGAATTGGTTGTAATAGCGTTCTTGTCCGTGGGTATGCCTGATGGTTCGTCTGGTGTGGATGTCGTCTGTGACAAGTATGAGTATTTTGCCATAAGAACAACTGGTGCGTGTGCCTGGCGGAATATGACTGTGATGAAAATACGCAACGCACCTGAACAATCACTTCTCGACCGTGCTTATCAAATGTGCGACGACCTCGTGGGCGTAGTGAAACCGTGTTCTGCGCGCTAATATGGCGAGTTTCATCGCCGCAATCCGACTCTTCATCGTGGTCGTCACTAATGTCCACCTTCATTCCGGCATGGAATACCTGCTCATGATCGCCAATTCTTCTGTCCTCCCCTTCCAAGAGCGAAGGGAAAAGAAATGGGAGGTACGATTGTTCATATGTCACACATTTCCTATCCGCATCTCCCTCGTGGACCACCTCCCATGCCCTTCTGACCTCCTCAGAGACCTCCCATTCCGCATCATCTTTTACGTGTGCTTGTTCCAGTGCTGCTGCTTGCTGTTCGGCGTGTCCATGTGCGCCATTTTTCATGAAGCGAAGTGCCAGGGTCGTCGTGCTCAGCGATTTTGGTGGCATTTTGCGAGTGGATGAATTTAATCCTGTTCCCTGTCTCGAGTATAACTGATGCGTCGTAGATAATGCTGATAGGGTTCCTGCCTAGTCGAGGGGTTTGGTCTCGCTGGCCAAGTGATTTAACAGCCGATATGGTGATGGAAAAACCTGCAGTCTTGGAGTTTGCACACCAGTGCTTTCTCTCGCTTGTTACATAACACTTTCCCACGGTTCACCCCCCACGGACGGAAGGAGCCAAAAACCCATTTGTCTGCTGTGGCGTATACAGCCCTCCACGCCTTGCAGGACCGCCAGTGCGCAGATTTGGCTTGCTGTGGTGTGTGGGCATTTCCGACAGTAATGAAGTGTGCATATGACGTCTTCATTTTCCGTGAGCCTCGCGTTAGATAGTCGTAAGATGTGACGTATTAGGTCCGAGGAAGTGGAATGCAAAGTGGTGGCCCGTATTTTGAAACAAGGGGGGGCATGTTCAAGGGTCGGGTGAACATGCGATGGGATTCTGGCAGTGCCTTTCGGATAAGATGGGTGACCCGAGCTGGGATGACGCGAGGGTGGATGGAAAATGACAGGGGCCAGCGTCCGGAAACCAAGGAGACAGAGATCCGATGAATCTCGATAAGGATCTGACAGGACACACACAAGAAAACAAACTGAGCGGCGTGGGGACGGCGCATCGATATTGGTAGATTCCGCGATATTACTTAGACGAAGAAGTGACTGCCTTCTTCATTTTTGCACGTAACCAACGTCGCAGATCACACCGAGCGAGAACACGTCACCTGTCACGAATCTCGCTTACTCACACGCATACATACGCATACATGCGTGTATGCGCGCAGCGGGGTAATCTTTTCTGTATCTCTTGTCTTGAGATATAATGGTAATGGTATATAAGGGGCACCCTCTTCCCTCCACCTCTTACTCTTACTGTTACCCACCTCCCCACCCACCATGTCTACCTTCCATCTCCATCCTGTGTCCCACCCTCACTCCCCTTCCTCCCCGTCCAGCACCTCTACCGCCACTGCCCACAGTCCCCATCCAAAACAATACGTCCTCCGAGGTGACTATCTTCTCCCGCCTTCCCATCCCATATCGCTCACGTAATGAGTCTAGACGTCAACATCACCCAGGACTCGAGCGCTGGACCCCGCAAGTATCCCGCGCCCCCAACTGGGCATGAACTCATGGCACTCTTCCCACCCGCACCTCCCGCCACTTTTTCCGAAATGAGACATTCCACAAGCGGATTCTTCCAGCGTCAAGAACGCGCCTTCTTTGCTCAAGCAGGAAGGGAAATCCTGCGAGGTCGGCCACCACATTCTCCCGTGGAAAGTGCTTCTCCTTCTTCTCCTCCGTACCCGCGTTCCAAGCCCCACCGTACAATGCCAGGCCCACCTCCCCCAATATCCCCTCACACTGCTGCACCAACGCCAACAGCCCCGGCCAACAATCCCCATACACCGCCGATGCCACAACCTGCGCCTTTGTTGTCCCCACAGGCCCACCACCACCCTCACGATCATCACCAGCTTGCCCACCCATCACATACTAGTGCAGTAGGGCTGCGTCCGCCACACGATCATCATCACCACCCACATCCTCCACAACAGCCACCACCCATGCCAGCTGGAACCAAAATAGAATTCCCAGCACCGGAGGACTACCGAGACGACGCCGGTGTAGGTCCCGGAGGTCCAGACGATTCGTGGAGGAGATCAACCCCCTATTCGGATCGTCGACGAGCGGGAAAACATACCAGGAGGGTTATCGTACGGACTTGATCTGAGCAGTTGGTCCTTCCGCTCCGGCGGTTGCACGCATAGTTGCAGTGCAGGTAACCGTTTGCGCATACGGTACCTTTTTAACTGAACGCGACCGTGCCTCGGCACTAAAATTGCCACCGATTCCTATTCACTCTACTCGTGCTATCGTGGCTCCTCGTCCGATATAATTAATATCTCTCGATATCCTCAGCACCTTCCAAGATCTATTGACTCGTCGTATTTTCGGCCAACTATGTTCGCCACGCATCCCTGATCCATGCATCTCTCGTCGTCTCGGACTCGATGCTTGCTAGTTCGTCATTCATCGACAGGTCATGTTTAGCCTTTTGATTCTTCCATAGATGATCATTTATTCTGGTCACAGTATCCATTTCACCTGTCTATCTAGTTATGTCCCTCCATTTCTTCTCGATCCGTATGCTTGTCTGCTTCTCTCTATTTCGTGCCGCTACTGTCATCTTCATCCACGTACATACCACTCACCTGCATGACGCTTCTCTGCCTTACTAATGATCTTTGTTCACATAGCATTTGTCCCGTGACCGTTAAGTAATAACTAGCTTTACTGGCTGTATGACCTTACGCTACGTATGTATGCGCCTGGTGCGCCAGCTGAGTTGTTTGTTCGCGTTGCAGTCATTGTGCTTGTGTGTTGCGCTGCTGATCTTGGTCTGTGTCTTATGCATTGCTGTTCATGGCGTTCATATCCTATCATTATCGGTAGATATCGCAACCGCGGAATCTTATCGGAGGTGCTGTGAAGCCGTTGGCCCGACGGTAATAGCTTCGATCCGATCCAATTGTGTGCTAATACTGACGTATTTTGCGCATTGCCAGTCCATTTTTGCTCTCGCCTTTATCCGTCATTCTGATAAGGTAGAAAGGTTCCGCCAGGTTTCACATTTCAAAAAAGCACTCGTCTATCTTCTTTGTTATTTACTTCCGTGCCTTGACATATATTGTTTCCATGATCAACATGCATGAACTTTTGATCCCGCTGCTTTGTTACATAACATATACATATCCGGTTACATCTCAAAAAAACGAGGAGATCGAGTAGACCTTCCTTCAACTCTCAGGATCTGGTATAGTCGCTCATATCGCGTTTCCGAGCCCGTGCTGGGTGGAAGGTGAGTCGACTGGACAATGCCGATCTCGATGGCATCATGTTGGGCGCGACCTGTTATTTATCAATTTACCACATTTGTTGTCTTGTCCCTCATCGTTCCTGTCCACGTCTTGATTGTAAGTATGTATATTATGTACTTGCACCTTAAGGGCACCGTTAATTGCATCCACCCTCTCGCACGTTGCAGTATTGCATCGGAAAACTCGCATTAGAATCGCCCCGTTTGAGGAGAGCATCACCGAAGCATCCACCCTTTGTAGTCAACACCCACCAGTGGGGAGTATCAGAAGGAGAGCTCGATGACGACAAGGCAAAGAGCGATTATCGGAGACCTGCTGCACACATATCCGGACAGGCGATGCGGCCACGATTGAGGCCGGAGGTGTGATGGGCATGTTCAGTGGAGGCGGCGGCAATAGGGATGCGCAAATGATTTGTTGCATATGGTCACTTTACGCATACCAGTTGGAGTGGTCTACGTGGCACAGGTTCCACATACCTCATTGTTCAAACACCCCATACAGGATGAAGGTTACTGTTGCCTGATGGGCCCAGCGCTCCTTTGAACTATTCTAAGAGTCCCAGTTCATGGGCCGATGGCACATCTTACAGTAACTGAAAAAAAGTGCCGAGTCGGAAGAAACTAGCCACTCCCACTGACACTGATCAATGTATACATTTGCCTATTACTCGCGACGCTCCGAACGGAAATAATGATGATCACTTCAAGATCCCATAGCAAAATTGAGAGCAAGGGCAGAAGAGAACAGCAACTGAGACGGATGTGTCAGTGCCTTGCTGTCAACGGAGTGTTACGTCGTCGGCTTCGCCGATAGATCGGAACAGAGAATGAAAGAACTCCCAGTGGCAAATCTTGCTCACTGCTTTGCAAGGACTTACCATCGTCATTCAGAGAGCAGAAGGCGCGTTGAGAACGCGGTGATAATACAAGCATATGACACAATGACCGGTCTGGTGCTGCTCATGTATGCCCGCCGAGGGCACACTATAGAAAACAGGGGGGACCAAGAAGCCGTGCAATCTGACTCAGAAGGACACGCCATGAGGTTGTAGAGGCATGTATGTTGTGCACGTATCGCGGCCCGTCAGAAGAACCTCGGTGGCCTGGAAGTTAGATGAACATGCGGTTGGGGCTGATTCTCAAAGACCTCCTTCTTCAGGGTAACATCATTGAATTATTCACTGGAGTAGACTGGGATAAGGAACTCAGCGTATCATACAATGTACAAACTGTATTCTATCCAGGGAAGTGGTCAGCGTGGCATGATAATTCTGGCGTCGGACTCGGTACGGCGATACGCCTGGGCGGTACTAATGGGACAAATAGGGTGGTGGTGAGGGGAGGTACCATGACACTGGTGCGGGTGTGACAGTGAGGTTCCGAGATGTCATTTTTCAGGACGCCGAGGCGCTAACTTACATCATTAGGGTGACACATGCAACATAAGAGTGACGGGAGTTCCCAGCGCTGAGCGGGAATTGTCGCGCTGCCTTCGCGGGTTATTTCCATGGGGTTCTGTTAAACTTAGGTTATCCATAGCCTGAGGAGGCTAGTGCTGTGGAGATGGGATAGGTGAGTGGTTTCAGCTACCGCCTGTTAATACACTCATATGACGATTATGGATACCCACTGACGCGAGATGTCATGGGTTCGAACACGAAATCGGGTTCAGGTACCGGTAAACATCCGACCTCGTCGGCCGGTTAGACAATCTGTACTTTTTGAACTCCCTCAAGAGACTTGGCACGAACTAACATGCCACAGAAGTATTGGTCCAGTGATACGTATGTATCGTTGTGCCTCCAACCACGGCCCCACCCCACCTAACGGGCCGACTCTTACCGGAGAAGCGCTCGGTAGTTCACCCTTACAATCATTCGAATGATGTGACCAAGATTGACAGGAAGGTGTGGGTCGTATATAAGTCGGTTTTTCCTGCGGCCCGACGGAAGTGGTTCTTGTAGCGCCCATACCGGAATTGAATATGTATGACTCGATCGGAGGAACATGTCAAGCAATATGACGAAGACATTTTACTTTTGATGGATTTTCTTTTTTCCCTCGGGAAAACCAGATCCGAGAGCCGCGCATCTACTATTCATTCTGAGGAACCCATTCCGGTGCGTTATATGTATGCATACCCAACAAGGCAAATTGACTCGATGTGACATCGGCAAGAGCCCGAATCGAGCCTCGATAGGAGGCTGGCACAATATTATACACGACGGCATCTTGAAGACGATTAAAATTGCCGGGGAGACAACGGCACTACGATGTATGTAGGTCCCATCAGTCAGCGTGACGTCGGATGAATCACTTACAACATGGCACAAACCAATACGCAGAGCTTTGATATCGACCTCACTGAGGTGCTGAAACCGTTCTACCCCGGAATGAGCAGGCGTACCCCATCCCATAACAAACAATATTGAATCCCCGATCACAGCGTGGCTCATGTATCAACTAACACTGATCGCCTATCACGCCGGTACCTTGCTGCATGGGGAGCTGCGGAGCGCTATATATTGGAATGGAAGAACCTTATTGGTGTACGTGAGGTATATGTGGTATCTGCCTGCGCCGCGGAAGCCACTGGGTCGTAGATGTATGTATGTGTGCACGTATGTACTAATACTTGGCAAACAGTTGCACTCCTGCCGTCATAGTACATACCATTTTATTCATGCCTCATTACCCATAGCTTCAACTAAGCACGCGCACGAATCGCCATATGTCCATTGATCGAATCGGGCGTGCCCGGGAATACAGAAGTCGATGGAGAGCGAGGCACCAGTGTGGTTCGGCCATACACGGAATGTGTTGGATGCCAGTGTCTTGCGGATATATGATATCACCACTCGGTATGATCAAATTATTGGTCCAGTTTAAGGACATCAAATTCCGCCGGGCGGTTGATACGAATCGCCAGGGACCAGTCAGATCATATGCAACTGACGCTTCGGAAATATGTCATTCCAAGTCATTCCTTATCGCGTAATACTATTATGACCTTGCCGACTGCGGTGATCGATCTCATATACCTTGTACTATGGCTCAACATAGGTGGGTGGCATGACGTGTTATGCAGTTATCACTCCCACCCCCGGCTGGTACGGGGACGGGGCGGAAACGCAGCACACAGAGTCCAAAAGGAAACTGAAAGAACAACAAATGAAATGAAGCAGCCACACTATGGAACATGTTAGTAGTACACGGCAAGACAATTCCCACATGCTTATATATGATCATACTATACGAATAGGAATGTGATTACTTGGGCAGCTCGATCGGGTCAGGACGGGTCCCTGCGGCCTGAACATGAACATGAACATGAACATGACCTTCGTTGACATGTCCTTTCCCCGCGAGGGCACCATTCACCAATTGGACATGGATGCTGTGCAAGCCATGAACGGCAATCACATCATTTTATGTTATTGATCGTGCACGAATCGGGCTGTTCCATGCTCTATCGATATCTACGATCGTATCAACATTTCACAGCGGCCGCACGAGGGTCAATGGAGACCGGCTTCGAGGAGGCCGGGACGGGGAGACCGGTTCAAGGTAAGCGCTCGACGGACATGTGTGCGCGGTGCCGCAACACGAGTTATTGGTACGACAGAATGTGGTAAGATACAATGGTCCAGGAAACGGGATCAGTGGTATGGAATCTTTAACAAGATAAGAATCGAAA
>JANFAE010000868.1:0-24031 GCA_024613145.1 Pisolithus marmoratus | reverse complement strand
GGAAATGTGTTCTAAACCCACCAACAATCTACCGCCAAGGTAAGACTGGGACATTCTATACACATACCCCTGTAGGTGCGTTACCGGTGTGGACTGAAAAAGCGCACTGGCCACCTGACCTCTTCCAATTTGGTCATTAACTTCGAATCGATAGTCGTCATACTTTCCAATTGGTGAGGCTTACTCTTTGTCACAGGTTAGTATGCTAAACTTCTTGATGATACCGCCAAATACGACGGTTGAAGGCCCAGAAATCAGACTTCAGTAATAGTACCCGTGCTATTGACCGTTTCAAGATGGGTATTTTGCAGTACGCTTTGCATCTACACGGACTGAAGTACGTTTTCAAATATGATGCATTCGAACGCCACGGGATAGATGATACAGCCCATGTATGACATCATTTGTGTCGGAGTAGCTGCCTGGCGAAGCCGGTGAAGAGCAGCGCTGCAGTTGACCGTCAAACACAAAACGATATTGTGACAGCATGTTTCGTCGCTAAGATTGAACCTGGGTCCCTTCGCAGGTACACGTTATTTCATCGGGCTGTCCCTAATACACACGCTTTCCAATCTTCTGCACGGGCACGGCAATTCCTACCACGACCCTTGCATCACTTCCGGAACCACAGGAAGGCTAACTTGCGTCCGCACGTCCAAGCGTCGTACCCCGCATTCATGGTGAGGTTGTAATTTGCACCACTCGTTATCTTATTTGTTGTCGCCTGTTGCTTGTCACCGCATGCGTTATGCTTCCCGTGAATCTAAGTCGTATGCTCCGCAGGTGTCAGTGAGCATACATCGAGTATGGTCGATTGAGCTACGAAGGTATTATCAGTCACCAAGGTAATGCTCTGATATCGTTCAGGCTCACTAACCAGTAGATCGCAACGGCCAAAACCTAGCTCGCCAGTCGCACCACAGCGAGAAAGCTGCGCAGGAACGTTGCGCAAGCTGTGCTGGGGAATCCATATTGTCTGTTGTCAATTCTATCACGAGTGACCACCCGCAGAGGGTTCGTCAACGATCCACCCTTTGGAAGCAATTTCGTCGTTTGAGGAGGCATTTGCTCATATCGGCTCAGGCCGGATGGGATTAGATGCATGCACCTACTAAGTGCAAACCAACTCGACCACTCTGCCCATGAGAATAATGCTGCGTGAGGTCTGAGGCAGGGATGCGGGAGCTTTGCGTGTTGTTACGTGCACTCTCATACTCATGGTTTTCATGTCTCATGGTGAATACTATCTGGGATTAGCACCGAATGTGTTTTGACCTAGGCTTATCTTTTAACCCCCTACCGCCGTGGTTTGCCGGCACACACAAACTCCACCTGTAACTAAGCCCACCAAGTCGTACATGCACTCATGTAATGAGTGGTCATATGCATTGTGTTCGGTATCCCATTGTTATCCCGACAATGTAGGCACGTGTCGTTCGCGATCAAAAACTAACTTGCCGGAAACCAGTGTGGTCGACCATTCACTATAATATAGTTGCAGTTTGGACTCCAGTAATACAGAACGGAAGACCGGTGACCTGGTCGGAGGCGGCGAGAAAACCAGATGACTCCATGATATGGACACCGAACAGGTTTGGCTGTGAGGTAGATTCGTGGCGTATCAACAGAGCCATCAGAACACAGCAGCGCGGAAGAGTGCGACTTAGGAGTCTAGGAAGAGAAATTTCTGATTACCGTTGTGGTTCTCAATGGTCGGGGTTCAGTGTAACTAGCAAACCTAGGATTGCTGCTCAATGTGTCAAGGTGTCATAAAGTACTTACATAAGCTGGCCCATTGAATGTTGTCATCGTTAAACATACACTACAACCACGTATCGCTCCCTTGGGACTTTTGGACGAGGATAACACCCGTTCTGCACTCTCGGATAGGCCACAATGCAGTGTAAGCCGTTTGTGGTTAAGGAGTTCATTCTATTCTGATTGCGATGAGTGCTGATGCGCCTCGGGATCCGAACGCCCATCACATCGGCCAAAATGTTCTGACTCGACTCGACCCCATGCTGCAAGGTACCAGCGTTCAGGTTAAGCTCAACGGTTATTTTTAAAACAGTGTTCTCGGAAGCGATTGCATTTTCATGAGGATGCATTGTCAAAGCTTTGAAGGAAGGTCAATATTCTGCTTGCTTGGTGACACCGCACGGCATTGGCGTGATCCGCGGCTGTGGGCCTGTGGCCATTTGGTGTTAGCGGTAAGTTTGAAACCACAGGCCCCCTCACTGCAGTCCGGTGTTTCTTTTCAGACCTGCTCGTTGGTGTAAGTAAAAATACCTATCAGGGACTGGAGAGACTGTCTACTAGGGCCGGTGTGACGACCGCCTGTCGTTGCATATTTGGCAAGGCTAACATAGCGCATGCATGATTGCTGTATCGACCACTCTGGTTGAATCGAAGATGGGCAGTGTCCTTTTCGAAACAAAGTCACCCGTCGACTCACGAAGCTGAAAGACGGAATTCACTGAACCGAGACGTTATAAATGTAACGGTGCAAATTCCTAACCACCTCGGGCTTCTACTGGTATTTGTACCATGCGCACTCCAGCGATTGTGTTCACGCTTCGCTTGGTTAACCTTACTTGGTGACGGCAGCCGCTGTTGGTCCACAATTCCGTCGTGCCCCATCCAGGGGGGCAAATTTCCTAGGTCCTGTGTCAACCGTCGAGGTCGTGAATAAGGTCATTGCACCTGATGGCTTTCCTCGATCGTAAGTCGTGCCCTTAGGAATGTTGGACGTCCTGGTTCTGAAACCTTAAAGGACTGTTCTTGCTGGTGGAACATTTCCTGGTCCCCTAATACAGGCACAAAAGGTGTTGTTTATGTTCCTCCTTATCTGTGCGGCAGGAGTTAACCACTCCATACAAGGGAGACGAATTCTTGCTCAATGTTACCAACCTCCTAAACGATACCTCCATGGATATCACGACAAGCATCGTCAGGACTGATTTCTTTTTGATGGCGTCAGATAAATTGACGCTTTCCACTTTTTAGCATTGGCACGGTGTCTTTCAGCATCGATCAAACTGGGCCGACGGCACTGCATGGATCACACAGTGCCCCGTCCAACCCAATGGGAGCTTCCTGCATAGGTTCACTGTACCAGACCAAGCCGGGACATACTGGTACCACTCGCACGTGGCGGCTCAGTATTGCGATGGATTAAGGGGACCGCTGGTCATCTATGATCCAGACGATCCCCTTGCTGACTTGTATGATGTCGATGATGGTAGGGTCACTTCCTCTCTCGTCCGAGCTTAATTAATGATATGTTATAGAATTGACCGTTATTGTACTTTCCGATTGGTTTGTCTCGAATGTCTTGTAAAATGCTTGTTTTGATTCAAATTACTTTGTATAGGTACCACCAGCCCTCCCCGTTGTTGTACAATAGTCCCCCTTTCACGCCGAGTTCCACACTAATTAATGGGCTTGGTCGTTACCCAGGTGGTCCTGCATCACCACTTGCTATTGTTAATGTCACGCAGGGGCAGAGATATCGATTCCGGATTATTGGGGCATCTTGCGCTGCATGGTTTAACTTCACGATCGATGGTCACAACATGACAATTATCGAGGCAGACGGCAACGAAGTGGAACCGGTAGTCGTCGACTCACTTGCGGTTTTTGCAGGCCAGCGTTACTCGGTCGTCGTCACTGCTGACCAACCTGTGGGCAATTACTGGATACGATCCGTGTCCAATTTCCCTAATCAGACTTTTGACGGAGGACTAAACTCGGCCATTCTGAGATATAGCGGTGCACCCATTAAGGACCCCACGACGAATCCAGGGCCGTGCGTTCTACCGTTTGACGAAAGTGCACTTCATCCCCTTCAGGACAGTGGTTGTACCTGGTATCCCTGGGCCAGGGAACGCAGACCTCAATATCAACCTCATCACTGGCCTCAACGCTGAGGGACTGTTCACTGTCAATGGAGTCCCCTTCGTTAACCCTCCACTTCCCGTGCTCCTGCAAATTCTCAGTGGTGCTCAGAATGCTTCACAACTCCTTCCTAACGGGAGTGTTTATGAATTACCGCTTAACAAGACAATCGAGATTAGCATTCCGGCAACCGACCTCACACCAGGGGGCGCGCCGGGTGGTCCAGTAAGTTGACTTCAAGTGACCTGCTTTCGGTAAACTAACTGAAAGCTGTGCTGAATAGCACCCTATGCACCTTCATGGGGTATGTTGCGTCCTTGCATGCGATGAATTTATCTGATCCAGATATACAGCACGCATTTGATGTTGTTCGCGTAGCTGGCAACAGCACGTATAATTACATAAATCCGGTGCGGAGGGATACAGTATCCCTTGGCGCCCAAGTACAGAATGATAACGTAACAATCCGTTTCGCCACCAATAATCCTGGACCTTGGTATTTCCACTGGTGAGAAGCTCAATGCCACCTTAGATATATTCTAACCATGGTTTGACTCTAGTCACATTGATTGGCACCTTTACAGGTAAGTGAAACGACGAGCATCGCCTATCGTTCCTCTCTAACCAATACTAAATAGCGGATTCGCTGTGGTCATGGCAGAAGCCCCGTCGGCAGCTGAAGTTCAGGAAAGTAAAGCCACCCCAGGTTCGTCACCCAAGCTTTCGAACCTGATAGTTAGCTCATTAACTATGTTTCAGAGTACTGGTACCAGCTGTGCTCCTCACAAGGTGTTGGAAAGTAGCTTGAGGATATATCACGGTTCTTTTAAGCGGTAATAATCACATGCGCAACGTTGTAACTACGCTATTACGATATGGCGGGTTTTCGTAATCCTCGTCTTTGGTTCTTTCCATGGAGGATACACTCTGGACATTGCGCCTTTTTTGGCCTTTACATAACTTTAGATACTAGCCATATAGACTAGCATCATCACTCGTGACTCGGGCTTACTCCTGCTAGAGGGCTTACTGTTCTCGTGGCGGAAACACATGACACCGTGCGTAAAGCAGCTTAAGTTCATTGCGAGTTCGGTACGAGTGCCTCACCATCTTAAGCGATCGAGAGGCATAAGCTAGTTGAGAGATGCATTACCCATGGCCTGCAGGCTGCCAGATGCTGGCATGTCATGTGCTTTCACCGTCTGATTCGTTTGTATCGCCCTTGTCAAATTAGAAAACCCACGGGGCTGAATCTGTGCCAGTCTTATGTATACGTTGGCTGCCCCACGGCTGTCTCCAACTTAGAGTGCTGGCCCGTAACCTTCAAGAATCGGCGCACGAGCACAGGTGGTTCAGAAGAAGACATTACTACGCTGCATGAAGCCCACCAAGCCACGGGATCAGCACGCTCATGAATGACGCGTACGCACATTCACTAAATGGGGGAGATTTTCTTGCCCTGAATCATAGTTGAGTCTTCGCCTTCTAGTGCCACGTTAGGCTACACCTGCCAGCCACTGACCATCGTACAAGCCACATGGCCCACCGACATCTTTGTAGTCGGGGATCTTGGAAACAGTAAGGCCTTCAAACATAGGAGATGCCTTTGTAACTGCCACTTGAAAGTTAGATACTCATATGTATAAGAGTGGAGCCTAGAATCTTACAATTACCTTCCAACTAATAACCTTGCGTACATTCACAAATCTCTCAGTCCATACGCGTGTTACTGACAATTGGACGATAGCATTTGGCCCACACGTCGTCCGAATTCGTCGTGAACCTGAATCACGTACCAGGCTGCTACCAACCATTTTTTTGCTTTCTTTGCTCTTGAAGCGCCGCCTTAGGGTTCTTTGTACACGCAAAGCCATCATGGCCAGCGCTGTCAGCCAGAAATGGGGAGTAACGCAGCGCTGTCCGTTAACCCAATTATGATTAGCCTTGGTGCCGTGGTGGGTAAGGCGGCGACGGTGTTCGAAGCTACCAGTTGTGGTCCACCCTATAGAACGCAGGGTATCAGATAGGCCTTAATGAAACTAGGGATGCAGACTCAAGTCCACACGCTGCGGAGGATCAAAGATCGACATTGTAAAATACTATCACCAGACCAGGTTAGTCCTTTACGAGGGACATCAAAACTTCCGTACATGATGCAATGTCCTCCGACGCAAGGCAGGTGAGCACCGCCAGTGCTGTGACGACATGGGAATCCCGCTGGGTACCGTGTCTAATATCCCATGCAGGAAGCGAAGAGCATTGGTACTACATATGTGGTTTGTCCGTCAACACCGTATATCACTGAGACCGTGTCGGCAATGGCATCGAGGAACGGCGCCCACACTTATAACAGCCCTTTGGAGGGACAGTCTGATCGGCAAAGTAGATATACAGTACAGAGTATCCGTATGCCGTTTCAAAGGCCTGGACCAGGATGTATCAAGCATGCGGAACCGATCTGCGTCGTAGTTCGGGGTCCACACTTTCTGCTGATAGCATCTTTGCAGTGGATAACTCAACTCAGGCCGCGATTTACAATATAATATGAAATACTTGCCTTCTTCCAGGGTGACTGGCACACATGTCCAAGTTGTCAGGGCCATCACAACCTTGGATGACGTTGACAGCAAGCCAGCGGAGTCTCCAAACGTGATTGGAGTGTTGAAGTCCACAGCAGACTAGCCAGCCCAATTGCCAGTGTGTTACTGTGTCCCACGTTAGACTCCCTCCAGACAACACCGGGCGCCCTGCTCAGTGAACACCTCCTTGTCGACTCAGTCCATCCTGTGTGTTCGGCATGGTCACAAGCCGAATCAAGGCAATCGCCGAAATCACCGGCGCACTGGTCCTCTATGTATGGGTGCGCATGTAGGTTTAATGCCCTCTACATCCCCGTTATTGGTCAGGGCTCAAATAACTTTACTAACCGTGCCAGGTAGTCGCCGTTTGACAAAGTAGAGCAACCCTTGCGAGTTGCGCCGAGCTACCATCGTGCGACAGGTGATTGGTGCAATGGGCAACCATGGTACGTAGTTACTCCAAATTACACAGAAATTGTGCATTACATGATTACCTGTCGTATGGTAGTGCGCCACATCCCAAGCCCTGCGCAGCGGTCACCCTGTGACCGCAAGGGGCGAAGAATGGAACGAGTACCAATCTGACAAACTATCAGGTATTTCGAGTATGTATTCTCATTCAGTCACGGACCCGAAGTTCGGAGCATAGTTTGAGGGGTGGTACCAACGTCCTTGCCAACCTGGGCATGACCTCGGTATAATCCTGTGGATGGTAAAGACTTGCGGTGCATTGCCCTACCTCGGCATAACCTCGGCACATGCACAAATTGACACTATTATGATCATCATTGCCTATGTACGCATCCCAATGTTCAGTCGTGTTTGTCTAGCGCTACTGATCGTCACGAGTGTATGACACGCGATCACTGTACCTTTGTTCGCAAACAATAGGATGACTGGATGTCATCAGCGTTCCATGGAGGGCCGCAAGTAGACGCCACTGCCGCGAAAGTCGGCCTGTTGAGCTTCATCACCCTGAACAGGCTCGGGTAACATCCATTTATGGATCGCCATTTAACCAGAGACAGCGCACGGGTGTGTGCATGTGAACACGCCCGGAGCCCCTGATAACTGCTCTTGGGCAGACTGATCAATACTGCCTTTCTCCGTCCGTAACTTGTTATGGAGGTTTACGTCATGTGAGGGTTACATGCACATGGAAACGGAGGTTTCATAAATTTGGCCTTTCTCATCAGAACTATCTCGTGTTGTGTACCCAAACCGGTCACAATAAAGGATGGTACGTCTAAAGGGATTAGGGAGGTCCCATAACGTTTTAAAGTTCTGTACTTCCCATCTCCGCCCGCATCAGATGAATTATATGTACCACTCTTCGCACTGACGTGTCATAAACGCGTCTATCGTGGCGGGCCGGTGAAGAAGTAGCCAGTCGATAGAGCTAGTACGATGTCGGAAATTTGAAAGAGTCCGCTATAATCTGTCACCTAACTAACGGCATGCCCACATCGCCTCGAGGCCAGACAGCACTGATTGAATCCACGACCTCACCACTCCTCGGTAAGCAATAGAGCGTAGAGAGTGGTCATAGAAGCTACAGGACTTATGGGACCGCGGTCGTCGGTAGACACGACCCTCGTAGCCTGTCAGCTTGAGATAGATAACTGAGCGCTGATCATCCCTGATCGATCGAACATTTGCGAAGCGCTGATTAGATCAATAAACTTGCATCAGACCAAGGATCCCAGTAGCAGGATCTGGTAATCAGTCTTGGAGTGGCTAAAACACCAACGCCGTCCTCTGTTCGATACAGATTTGTGAATACAATGTACAATATACATTACTCTTCACCAGATGGTAGTAACTGATTAAACCAATATCAGCTGGACCGCACAAATGTATATGTCTGTAAATAGCTGAACCAAATCTGACCAGGGCTCTCACAACTCCGAGTGGCTCCTCGGATCAAGACTCAAGCAAGCCCTCTACCCCACAAGGCCTGGAGGGGTGGGGGAATGATTTTTCCGCGGATTCAAGGCGTGAAAGAACACCTTTCAACGTGCAACCTTGCGACATGATCGGAACAGCCGGACGACAGAAGGGGCACAGGGACCGGTGTCGAAGCCAGGCAATATCACAATGGAATTCGAGCGATGATTGATGACAGCCTGTCCGTAGTGAGCGGAGGAATGTACCATAACGATAGGGGATGGTGGTCCGAATACGAGCGCTATCCGATTGTCGTCTGCCCTTTGCTCGTGTAGGATACCTGATTCGCCATCCCCCATGCGAGATATAGGCACAGCACCAATGAAGCTGATCGCGGTGTTTGTTACAGTACAAGCGACAGATAGGGGCTGAAGAGCAGGCTCATACGCCAAAACACGCCAAGAGTCACTTACACGCACTTCGCTACAAAAGACACCTATCAAAACTTTAATGTATGAAAAAACGTGTTCATCACTAGGGGTTGTGAGACCTAAAGTGAAGTTGAGCCCTCACACCTGTGGAAACCTAACGTGGCAGCATGATGCGACGTTGTCTCGATCACGTATGAATAAGCGTCAGTCTGTACATCATGCTGGAAGGGTCTGACGTCTCTCGCGCGTCTCCTCGGACATGCTGAACAGGGTAAGATGTATATGGGAGGCTGAGACACGGTAGCACAGCAGATATCATAGAGTTGAGCTATCTATGGAAAGGTCGTTTCGTGGGCGCACATGAAGCTATGGTGATTAGAGATACCAGTAAACATGGGCTTACCAGAAAGTGTTTACAGGCGAAGATGTGGCGCATCGCATTAGTGTGGATTGTCATACCCAGCAAGAAGCCAAGGATATAACATTGTGCATGATGACGTTGTGATCAATTCGACATAATAGATCGCAGTAGGGACCCTGACGAAGTGTATCGAGTTCTCGAGATCGGTCTGTGATGGTGTTGTATACATGAAACGTGAATGCTTACATGACATCAGCCTCACCCGCACCGGGCCGATACCACGTAACACGGGGTTTACCGGAAGTCGTGAGTGATCCAAGAACAGCCTTCATCTGACGGGTTTCGGTTCAAATTGCCCAAATCAAGGTCTGTGGCGAGGGTCTGCAAAGTGTCAATGGGAAGCGTAAGCCTGGCATGACACCCGTGCACACGGAAATGACGAATACAGCGGAGCGAAATTCTCCAGCAGAGTTTCATCTCCACCTCCGTCGTTGGGTGCAGATGAAATTTCGAAGTGGCACCACCTGTGTGTATGGGGATACCATCGTCGAAGTCGAGACAAACACGTAAAGCTCTAGATGGTGGCGGGAGTGCTGAGCTTTCGGCTTCTCGTCCGTGGGGTTCTAGTGCGGGTGGTATGTATGAAGAAGACACACCTCGTTCAACCTTTGCGACAGCACCGTCCGACACGGTGCTCGTGGAACCTAACCTACAGGCTACCCGCTTTGGTCCGAGTTTGCGTTCCGGTGAGAGTTCATTCTATGCGTAGTCGATCGTGAGTAAGTGCGTGTTGGTCAGGGCGTGGAGACAGGTTTTCCCAATAGGTCGACAAGCGAGACGTGTCCGGAAAGCATACACGTGCAATTGCCGGGTGGCCAAGACGTGGAGTGTCTGACTGTAAGTACATACCTAGGCGACAGGCAACCTTCCCGTTGCCGAGCCCGCATGTTCCTCACCGCAGCTGCACCGGTGTGACCAGGGCTTGACTGCGTGTTTATTTCTTCCAAACGGTCGAACCGACGGACGCGAATGCTGTCCGAGATCATGTAAAGGAATGTGATCCACCAAGGAGTCTAGCGAGATGATGAGCATGAAGAAAGAGCTGTCGGCTGACCGGAGACATTCGTTTTCCAAGTCTCTCCGATTACGAACGAGTTCGGGTAGGTGCATTCGAGGATCTGGCAGAGTGTACCCGGTGGTTCTGTGATCACGAATGCGGTGTCGCGTTTTCGAGGGCAGCAATCGAGCAATATTCTCGTGTACGCATTAATATTAATAACGGTATTCACCATTCCCATTCTTTACAAATATCAAGATTCCGTTCTATATTCCATTCAACCGCTATCTCGTTTCTTAGGACTCGCCGGTGCCGTCGCTTCACACAAGATTAGATGACGAGTATCCATACTGAAGTACCGCAGCAGCTGTTTGCATGTGGGATAGGACTGCACGGATCACGCGAGCATGCACCGATCATAAAATGCAGTAGGCATGTTCCGCTTTTATCTCTGACTTGACGTGCAATTGTGGCTCTATCTTCGTCATCAATGCGCGTGCGTGTCCCTCTACCAGTTAACTGCGCACTGGTGTTGGGTGAACTTAGAGCCGCAACGACGACGTACAAACTGGGTAAGGTCTATGAGCACACGATCGTATTGCAGTTATACAAATAAGTATAGGCGTGAGTTCCTCCATTGCTGTTACGGGAACGTCGGTGCACGTGGATTGATGTTCGCAATTTGCGATGTCATGGGTTGGATATACTGCGGTTATAACGAGGAACCACCCTGTAAATTGACGAGATCTTAGGCTGAGGTTCATTCCACCATACATTCGCGGAACCACTGCTTGGGTTCGTGAGAGTTACCCAGTTCTGAGTTGCGTACCTCACCGCGGGGTCTTTGGACTCGCCACTGAAATGACACATTTTGAAATCTAACAGCTGAATTTCCATTTTGTATGACATGAAAAGGCTACCCTGAGGAACGAACAATCTACCAAGCGATGCGATCGGAAGCGTTTCAAGAGTTGAAACAGGATGCGGCGAGGATAGGGATGCTAGTTGGGGAGAGCGGAGGTCGGCAGCGTTTTCGGGGCATGGCGTTAGCGTTGGGTCGTGGCAACAATACGATTTTCAAATGGGGAAAGCTCGCGACATGGTGGGCGTCAGTCGTTGTTGCGATCTGCAGTTTAGTACACTTGATCTTGATCGAATATATGGGATAATTCGGACGTTCTCCGTGCAGGAGACGAGAGCCTCCATGTTTCCAAGCACTTGGCAAATTCTGCAACAATCTGTGCTTGGACGTGGGTTCAAAACTGGCAACTCGAATCTCATGATCATCTCCGTTGCAGATTCCATACTTTGCGGAGAGCCCCATTCTGTCAATGTACGACATGAGAGATAGCGGATGACGACGCCTCATTCCTCGGAGAAAGCTCCACGTGCTATTTTGCCACCGAGAACGGGGGAAATTGGAGGGGTTGTCGTGTGGAATTGGCATATGAGAGAGGGGGTCATGGGGTTTGCAGATCTCTGATGGCGACCAAAGGCAAATCCCTGGAGGGCGTCGTGGGTCATGGGGGTTGTCTCCACCTGACACAGGTTGTCTCGGCCAACACTTCCGTGCCCTTGCTGAGTTGGATGTCGAATGGGGAATGGTTCCTTGGAGGAGTGAGATTCAAGGACGGTGATCCGGGTACCAGTGTCGGCGGACTCGGCTACGCTAAAGCTAGCGAGATTACTATGTAGCTAGGGGCGGTTCAGTGGTTAACATACATTCGCTCTGATAAGTAGGAGGATGTGTGTGGGTTGGCATTTGACAATCTCTATGGGGAAGAAATTGAAATTGACGCATGACAATTTGGAAGTGGCCTAGAGACTATTTACGCATTGGATGTCAGGAGGGAGCGCTGTGCATGGCCAGTCATCGTCCAACGGGGTACGGGGAATGTCTGTCCGTAGCAGGACGGCTAGCACCAGCCGACGGTGGCAGTACCGGGAGGGGTGCCGGCATGTCCCAAGGGACGAGTGTTTGTTTGGATGTGTTTGTGAGGTGATCGGTTTGCAGACGGGATTGTTTATGTAATCGTGGGAATTCAATCCCGATATATCCATGTAAGCGCTTACGGCGACGCTGATTGGCCAGGGCTGTTGAGGGTCTAAATAGCCAACACTGCAAAGGGGAAACACTTTAAACCTCCTCCCCTTCAACTTCCAGACCTGGTGATAACTCCCTCGTCCCTCCATCATATCGGTGTATACCAATATATTTCTTTTATCATACGAGTTTCCTCCATTTCATCCCTCTTGTAATCTTGTAACAACCTATCTTACTACCCCCCCCCACCATGCATTCCACTTCACAACCTATTGCGTGCCAGCCCCCTAATCCCTCCGACTTCCAGATGTTCTCAGAACCATTTGCACTCGCCAACAACCCCATACCCGCCTCCTACTTCATGGGCTCTTGGAGGCCAGGCTCATTTGGCAGTCGATTCTACCCCGGTTGCTCTCCAGGTCAGCTCCTTGGCCCACTCGAGTGAGTGTTCAACGTAACGCGACGACGCACCCACTGACCTCCCCCCCAGTCCCAGCGACTTCAGATGCGAAAAGATGTCCTCTTCCATAGAGAGCGACAGAGGTTCGACCCTCAACGCCGCCCTGGGCGCCGAGGACGAACTGGTGAGTCAGCATCCCTTTCCCTCGCTCCACACTCGGCTCACCCCCGTGGGGCGCAGTGTAAGAACTACTCCTGCTGTGGTCTTCAGATAGACGACCTGCATGGCCTCGTACAACATTTCGAGGAGGTCCACGTCGTTGTCGTCGACCAATTCGGTCATCCCCACCCAAGATTGGCCACCCAGCTCGTGGGTCAACAACAGCAACCCATCCGTACGCAGCACACGTCATACTTCCCTGAGACGAGTACTCAGCCACCCACGGCCTCTTACAATCAAGGCGGTTTCGATCCAGATGATATGGAACTTGACGCTGATCATTCCAGTTCACCTTCTTCGGGTGGCCCGACCCCTCCCGATACGCCCCTTACGACGCCTTTGTCGTCACACCCGTCACACTCATTCCCTCACTTGGCCAAGGATAGTTCGCATCATCTACTCGTTTCGGCGTTTGACACCACTACCATACCAACGCGTTCCATACATGGTCATTCGATAGCGGTGTTCCCACCATCAAGGAATAGCCCCCCTAATAGCGCGGAACCATTTAATGGTTACGCGGGTTATTCCGATTACTCTTCATCCATGCCTGGCGCCGCTCCACTGCCCGTATCTGACGAACAGTTACCCAACGCTGTTGCTACTGCCAAGGAACCCTCCAGTCCTTACAACTGCATCCCTCCCGCCCTCGTGTTCTCAGCGACCAATACCCCCACCAACACACCCACCGCCTCCCGTGTGCCCTCGCCATCAGGTAGCGCTCGTAGCTCGCCTCCCTCGACTGCCCAGCCGTCGAGAGGTTCCTCTGCACCTTCCAAGTCGGCGTCCCAACAAACGAGTCCTCGTGCAAGTACGACCTTATCTCGCCCTGCCTCCTCTCTTCTGTTATCGAAGCCGTTCCGCTGCCCGAAAGCCAACTGCAACAAGAGTTACAAGCAAGCTAATGGCTTGAAGTATCATATGACGCACGGTAGTTGCAATTTTGCACCACCGAAAGACCTCGAGCAAGTGCAGGCGCTCCTAGCCAGCAAGCGCTCCGCCCGGGAAGCTGCGGGAGATGACGACAACATGATCAGCGAGGGCGAACTGCGCGAGGTCGAACGTGAAGCAGAGCGTCGACTTCGGCCATTTGCATGTGGGATTGCTGATTGTCAACGGCGGTATAAGAACATGAACGGTCTGCGGTATCACTACCAACACTCTGGCGAACACGGGGCGATTGGGCTGAGCCTACTTGCGAGCGGGCAGCACGAGTGTTTGCAACACGCGCACAAGAACTCGAGTGCCACCAGTTCGCGGCAGTCGACACCGATGACGAGTGGCCAGACAACACCTGTTACCCCCTCAACGCCGACATATGCTCAGCAGTACCAACAGCAAATGATGTTTACCTCCTCCCAACATCAGTATCTGCGAGCTCAGCAACAACAGGCCATGCAGCTCCAGGTCCAGTTGGCATACGCGGCGACTGCTGACGCTACCGCTCAAGTATGACGTCGCCCCAGTTTTAGGGGGGTTCTCCGGGGATGGATATCTAAGAGTTAATACTTTGTCTCGTTGTGATCCTCTCGTGCGACTGGCTGCCTGGTACCTCTCCCTCTTACGTTACGTGGTGTATCAACGCCGTGGATGACTGCGGAGTCCATTCCTTCTAGTATCAAGGTGCCAGGTCTTCGATGCCCGTGGATTCAAAAGTAGCGAATTAGAACATCGAATTCTGTTTATTGTTTCGGCTTCTCTTCTCGTATCACCGCTCTGATTCTCGTGTCCCACTCAACCCACATCTGACCTTGCTCTCTTCGTTTTTCTGATCTTGTCTCCTACTATAGTACTATACATGTTCGGCCTCCACCGTTCCTCCGGTCGCCCTGGTTCATCGTGATGCTCCTTCGACACTCGCGCTACCTGTCCTACTCTATGTCTGCGTTGTCATCATAACTCGGGCGGCACCGACAACGCATTCTCTTACCAATGATGGTCCGTTCCGTTTGTAAGCGCCTTCCCAAGATACAAAAGTCGTCCTGGAGTCTATACGATTTGCGGCAGGCTGGCCCCCGACCGCTTCTTCGCCACCGTCACTACTAATTCTAGAGGAGGGCTAATACTTATCCGTCTGCCATTGCCACTCTTCTATCGTACCTTTCTTTTCGCCATCACCCTCATTCAACATGCCAAAACCCTGTCAGCAGGCGGGCCCGCAGGACGGCGGTGGAAGAAGTTGTTTCGCACTGACCTATATAGCGTACTGATATATGTTACAAAGAATCGAGTTGTCGTTCGTCACTTTCGGGTTCGATAGTCGTGTATAGATAATATTTGGATCGTAAACCCCGACCACTCTGCGAATGCGGAATGCAACGATAGATGCGACGCTCGGAAATTCGGCTGTGCATGACATTTGACACCTGTACAAAGTTGCATTTCTTCCAATTGATCGCTGTGATGGATGGGGGAACTATACTATAGTATGAATGACATCCACTCCTGTCGATCAAATGATCTGCAGCACACTTTCACCACTTCACTCGCGTCACTGGGCCACCAATTATCCCGTGGGGTCAACCCTCGGGGTGTCTGTGGCGGAGGGATAAATAGATCTCGCATACAAAGACATTCCTCAAATCTGATGGAATATACAAGCAGCTGGCCATGAGGACAGCAAGCCAGTTCCTCCAGATCCCACATGTCACGGTTGCGATAAAGAATACGAGCCCAGACAGTGATCAGGCACTGTCAAGAGATAGGGGCGAAATTGACCAATAAGATGTGACGCCACGTCACGATGTAATGGCTTTAAGAAATTAGAATAGTAACATGGTTTCGATGGAAAGATCCAATTGGACCAATGGCAAGGGCGCGATCGAGCCATGTCTTGAAATGTGATATTTCGGAGGAAACTCGCAACTATCGTGTCTTCCAATATGACACTACGGTGGACCCAATATGGTATGTCTTGTTGCATGAGCTGCGCTTCCGAGACCACACCCCACGGAATTCTTGCGGGCCTGAACGTATTACCGTGTTGAATATGGAAGTCGTGTGACGAGGAGAGGCTTTCTCGAAGTTTGTACAAGTATAGACAGGCACTGTGAACAACCTTAACGAATCGTCAACGCTCGTGGCACGGAGGCATTACGGTGCATGTGCCTGTGCTGCGTGGAATGGATGTTCTATTGTTATACCGTGGCCGCCGCATCGATATGTGTGTGCGTGTGTGTGTTCATACAATCCCTGCCTCATTATGAGACAGACAGAGACGGTTTCGGGGTGAGGAACTGCCAGGCTGGTTCGTAGCAGCCACTCGCGGCTCCGTCGACCCTCTGGGGATCGTATACGACGAAGTCTGAGAGTATTCTTCTCAAAGGTGCCTGGCCTGGCAAAAAAGTTCACGTCATATCATAGAGATTGGCTTGCGATGGATTCCGAGAGGTTCGTATTAATACTTTCGGGTGCTGTGCTCGAATCGATCGATTGCGAACGCTGACGAGTGTTGTAGGTGCTGTGAAGCTAATAGCGTAGTAGTGGCAGGCACGGGAAAAGTGCGACCCACTTCCACCGGAAAGATATCGAGTCGTAGGACTATTAGACTAATACGTGGGCGCCACGTACCACCATTCCAGCAGAACGCGGTAATTCGTCGGGTGAATGGTACCGGTGATACACAAGCCCGTTTTGCTAAGTGCTTGAGTCTGCGTTGCGTCGGAAGGCTGAAGCTGAAGCAATGGCCTTTGAGTTAGTACATTTTCCCTTGCACTGTCACAGACTGACCTGTTGGACTGCAAGCACTCAGGCTATGACGTGCTGATGATGGGCAAATCTCGCAAGACACCATGCGACAAACCCTCACATGACGAGTCCCGGCCAGAACAGGTAGCTTGTTTGGAATACGACGTGGATACGAGAAACCCACCACTGTCATTCGGTGGGAAGACGACGGTATCATGAAATGATACGATGTGTGCACAGGGGTTCTCATAGATGTATAGTTTGGGTTCAGTGGCTGGCACTAACAGTAAGTTCGATCGTCGTCACCAGGGTCTGGATTATCCTAGTACTTACAACCATCAAGGTCACTTGACAACAACTCTACACGAATGATTCGTGTGGGCGTCCGTGGCTGGCATATGGCTTGATTCTGCAATCCCTATGTATGTCATGGCCAAGCCAGACATAGTATCGCGAGTTAACTCGTTTGGGGTGCCTGGGTCCCATCTGCTCAGAGTGGCCAGTATCATAAGTATTCCCAGTAAGTGCATGTTTAGTTAGGCCCGTAGAATCAGCAGCGCGTACTTAACCAAAGGAGGCGACTAGGTCTAAGTTTGCAGGGACAGTTTGTATGTAAGTGCGAGTGGCTTGTCCTCACCTTACTAAAGTGGCCTGGGGTTAACTTTATTTGCAGTCAGTAATACCTCACTCTGTAGGGTGGAGGCTACAGGGACTCGACGAGTTCTGCCTCTGCCAGGGAAGGACTGATAAGTTCCTAGAAAATCTCGTCTGGCCATTGCAGTCTTTCGAAATTACTTGCTTAGGTTGGCGAGCGGACTCTGATGTAGGTGCACCAGGGTCCGAGTACGATCCTGCCGCTGCTAACACACCTACGTCTTTTTACATCGTGTGTTCAGTACGTCACACTGACTTACTTCGACCTCTTACGAGCTGATGTGGGAATATCCCGTACCAACTTCTTTATGACGCGCATCAACGTTGGACGCGATAGCCCGAAAGCCAGAGGATGGTGCGGTGCTTTCTGAACGTATCTCCTATTCATATGGTTCGTCGAAGACAATACTCCGCTTCTTTTTGTCGTTTTACTTGAATAACATCCTCTCCGATGGAAGAAAAATAGGGCTTCGATCAACCGAAAGAAAATAAATATGGGAGTCCTTCGGCATCCTGGCCCTCGAGCGAAACAAAATGGCGCTACTCTTCTCCTTCAACAAGTCTATCGGATAACTTTATGACTCGTTGATCATCCATCCGCGTATTCTTGATTCCGCGAGTTTTGGAATCGTTTGAGGTGCCGGTGTGAGAGGATTTTTCAGCAATCCCACGAGTTTGGGACTTAGGTTGTATAGTTTAGCTTCGACAATAGTCAGGCTTCAGGTGTGCTACTTTCCGATCGGTTGCTTGGTGCCACTACTGTATATTTCTCGAGATAAACATGCCAACAGCGCGTAAGTCGTTCAGAGTCTCCGCCACGACGTGCATGCGCTAGCGGGGCCCATTTAGGATTCCCATTTTAGTGGCTGTGCCAGTCTTAATAATCTTCGTGCTACGATGGCCGAGGAGAGAGAGAGAATTTCTATATTTATATACCGCAACAAGTAGACTACTACTAAGACGCGGTGCCCGAAGGCCCGTAGAGTAAGATGTATCGTACATGCTACCAAACGGTAGTGGTGAAGTGAAACATATAGTATATAGTTGGCAGATGAGGGCTATGTGCTGATATCATAAAGGGATAAGAGAGTATCATACGATAAAGAAAGATAACAAGAATTTACAGAAGTTGCATTACTCTGAGGCTAAAGACGGGTGCGAGTTGGTCTGGTTTGGGTCGGTTCCTCTCGATTTCTTGAAGGCGTCTGATTCCTTGAGGAATTTGGTTAAAGCCCCGATTCCTTTTTCCGTTCCTAAGATATCCATTATGACTAGATCTTCTGAGGCGGAACGTAGAGTATCACGGTTGGGCTCAAAAATAGGGCACGTTGCGAGGATATGTTCATGGGTTTGGATGTGTTCGCCGCACTTGCAAGAGGTAACCTCCGAGGGAACAAAAGAAGAGTAGTACTCACCTACAAAAGCGTGGCCCGTTCGGCATTGGATAAGCCGTCCATAGATCGCTCGCTTGGATTCGCAGAAATGATTGCGAGGTTTAAGAGTAGGGGGTAGGCGGTCGGCGAGAGAGAAGAGACTATTGGTTTTGAAAGTATTGCGCCAATTGGTGGTCCATTCCTCTAGGAGGAGTGATCGTGTTTTATGTCTCTCGAAAGCGTACGAGGTGGTAGTGGTGGCATCGACAGGAAGTGGCGTCGACGTGGCTTCTTTTGCCAGAGAGTCTGCTCTCACGTTCCCGCTTATTTTGGTATGACCTGGAATCCAGGAGATATGTAGGTGATTTGAAACGTCGCTACTGAGGAAGGAGTCTATGTCGTCCTGTATTTGTAGGGCGACATGTTGCGACGTGAGACGGGGTGAGCCAGTAACCACCTGGATTACTGATTGGTTGTCTAGGAAAATGTGAATGTGGTGAACATTGTTCGTACGAACGAACACGACTGCTTCGTTTAGTGCCTTTGCCAAACCCATGAGTTCCGCATCGAAGACCTCGTTGTTGCCTCCAAGGTTGTATTTGCCACTAAAGACTTCACGTGCGAGGTGAAATCCGACCCATCCAGAACCAACTTTGCGGTCGCCGTCTTCAGTCTTCAGAGAGCCATCTGTATATACAAGTAAGTGCTGACAGTCTGCGTTGAGATTACGAGCGAGTTCTATGTGCGCTTTAGCTATACGTTTTCTGTCCTTATTATCATCTGCCGTTGTTGGGTTTATTGAGAGTCTGGTGTGATATTTTTCATGTAGGTCATCCCAGGGTGGGATAGCGAAGACGTCGATATGTGGGATGGAGGGGTCTGAAAGGTTAGCTAGGATCTGGAGACGGGTAGATTTGACTTTGCTAGGGCGACGTGTTGTGTTGCGGGGTTTCTTGTTTGGGGGAAGTGGAGGGGCGTGATCCGGTGGGTTGTAGCCTCTCCATATTTGTGGTAGACGCATTATAACTGGGCTATTGAGGGGGAGTTTGTGTAGGCGGGTAGCGTAGTTTCTGTTGATAGCATTGAGAAAGAATGGGATTGGGGGGGTAGCACTTTCGATCTCGAGTGCTCTAACTGGGGTTGTACGAAAGGCTGCGCAGATATGTCGGAGGCACTTGTTTTGGACTGCAGATAATTTGTTGGCTAGCGACTTTTGTCCGCACCACCAAACCGGGCTTGCATATGTCATTACACTGCAGATGCATGCGTTATAGATAAGGCGGAGGCGGGATTGGTGTAGTCCTTTGACTGTGTTGGTGAGCATTTGGACTCCAGTGGCGACACGATGTGCTTTTGCGGTGACCATTTGCACGTGTTTGCAAAAAGATAGTTTGGAGTCAAAGTAAATGCCTAGCCATTTGATGGTGTCCGAGGGGTTGATACGGTAAGACGCGCCGTGGTAGGTTAAATCAATATGAGGGTACGATTCCTTGCGGCGCCGTGAAAAGTGGATTAGTTCAGTTTTGGAAAGTTCGATCGTCAGTCCGAGACTTTCCAGGATTCAGGTGATCGCGTAAAAGGAGTCTCGTAGGATGGAGATATTGTAGTCAAGGCTGACTGATGAAGTGTAAAGGTTGCCGTCATCTATGTAACCCAGTAGTACTGCCGGGGTTGCTTTGGAAGTTGGAATTCTGACAGGGACGGTGCGAGTTGATGGTTTTTGTTGGAATTCTTCGTAGATGGCACTTGCGTATATGATCGACAAAGCTGGGGAGATTGGGGAACCTTGTGGGATTCCATTGGTTACCGGGTTTGATGGTGATAGTTTGCCGTCTAGGCAGATTGCTGCTTCACGTTGCGTTAGGAACGAGGAGACCCATTTGACCAACGAGATGGGGAGGTTTTTCTGACGTAGGATTTTGGCTACTTTGGCGTGGTTGACGAAGTCGAAGTACCCTTTAATGTCGAAGGTTAGGCAAGAAGTAACTAATCCATGATTGTGGGATGCTTCGATGTCGTTCACTAGCGTTAATGCAGCGTCCACCGTAGAGCTGCCAGGGCGACCGCCAAATTGTGTTGGGGGAACTAAGCCATAGGTATGGATCCATAAGGAAAGCCGGCGGGCCATGACTGCTTCTAGTACCTTGCCAAGGCATTCCTCTAATTGGATGAGACGGTACGCTCTGGGGTCGGAGTAGTCTGGTTTGCCCGGTTTCCGCAGGGCGACCGCGATAGTTTTGCGCCATATACGGGGGTGGAACCCTGTATTAGCGCAGCGGGAGATAAGAAGATAAATTGGAGTGGCATCCGCTTGCCAGGCTAATCGTAGAGCCGAGTATGTGATTTGACTTGGACCGGGGGCTTTTTTGTAGCAAGGGGAGAAGATAGCGTTGCGTACTTCTGAGTAGGTTACGCGGGGCCATGGGATGTCACTGGGGAGGGGGTTGTCGATATCGACTTGCTCCTCTTGGAGTGACGGTGGGCGCTGAAATAGCGTCTCTCTAAGAGTATCGCATTTCTCTTGGTGGGAGACAGCCTCCGGCCTATTTGGACCACGGCTGATGGCTGGCAATGGATATTGACGGATGCCTTTGGGCCATTTCGTGAAGTTCCAAACTTCGTTTGGATCAGCCTTCTGGAGTTCTTCTTCTATCCATTTCTTCTTCGCCTCTCTAACCCTCCTCTTAAACCGATTGCGAGCGGTCTTTATTAGGTGGACTGTCTCTGGGTCTATGTCGCCTGTGACTGAACGGAAGGTAGCCGCCGCATGGCGGAGGTCTCGTATGTCGTGGAGGCAGTTGGTTAGGTCGCTAGACCACCATGGTCTCACGTGCTTGCTGTCTCTGCGTAGGGGGATGTGGGCTTTTGTTGCAGCGGTAATCGCGTTCTGTAATTCGTTAGCTGCAATCTCGAGAGTTTGAGTAGATGGGTACTCGGATGACGCCAGCTGGTCGAAGATCCACCACCTATCGCTTATTTCAGCGGTGTACTTGGCTTTCCACGCAATCCTCTTGTCTTTATCCATGTCCTTCCATCTATACCTCTGTGCTGTGACGTTAGCGACAGGGTGTTTGGCCCGGTCGATGGACCAAGTGAGAGCGAAGTGATCCGAGTCACATGACAGCTCACGGGTTACTCTCCAGTTGCATATCGCTTCCCCCGTGATTGCGGCATGATTGGCGAAGGTCAAATCGAGAGTGGACAGCGATTCCCCATCGTGGGAAAAGTACGTAGGTACGCCTTTTTCATTGATCAACACCAAACCATTCTCGAGTGTCCAATCCACCAACGCTTCCGCTTTGGCATTGGGTGAGAGGTCGTCTGACGACCACAGGGGGTGGTGTAGGTTCCAATCACCCGAAACGACTAGAGGCAGATTGCTCGGGAGCGTAATGTTTATGAGACGGTCGAAAGTCCAAGACTGGGGATCAGCACCGGCTCTTTGGTTGTAGACATTGGCAATTATAACCGGTGTATGAGGGGGTTGGTCTATCTGTAATATTTGCATGTCTGCGTCCGAGGCTAAGTCTGAACGTAGTGTAACCGTAAAGTCGTTTCTACGTCGGACGTATGCCATAACTCTGGGTGTAATATTGTCTGGAATAGGATGTAACGGTAGTATCGGAGTCCATCCAGGCCCCGCTACTGGGCCTCTTTGGTTATTTCCTATGTTCCCAAACCAAGGTTCGGATAGTAGAACGATATCGAAATCTTGAGCGGTACAGTTGAGCAAGGCGTGGCATACTACGTTTCGTCTGTTTGTGTTTAGTTGGATGATTCGTATAGGGTTCGTGTGGTTTCTTTCTCTCATGCTAGGGAGTTTCGGCGGTTACGTGGGCGTACGGCTCGGCCTCCTATTGGGGCGGATTTCGTTGTGCCGAGGGTGATTCGTCTCATGGGGCAGTTGGTATTGTCTGCGGGGTGGTCTCCATTGCAGTTTGCACATTTAATGGAGATGTGCGTACATCCTTTCTGGGCTTTGGCCGTATCGGGGCAGTCCTTGCAGACATGGGAGTCCTCTTTGTGAGGGCCTGCACAGGTACGACATCTGGGGGAGACGGTACATCTCACAGAGAAATGGTCGAAGGACCAGCAGTTCGTGCATTGTTTAACGGGTTTAGTGTCCTGGTAGCGTTTAATAGTGGTGTACCTTCCAAACATGAAGGCGCCTCCTACGTTAAGTAGGAAATCTACTTCTTCCTGTGACGAGACAGTTAGTATGATCGATGAATGTACCTTCTGCCTGAGTGTCTCGGGGTGAGCAATCCAACGGGGGGGTTCCATGAGGTGGATACCCGCCATAAACAGGTTCTGGGTTACGAGTTCTTCTTCTAGTTCGGATGCGGGACAGCCTTGGAAGTCGTTTAGGTCTTGTATATCGTCGACTTCCGATCTGCCAGTGTCCACGCCATGGATTAATACTCTGTGCCATTTTTTGTCTGGTCTGGCAATCCAACCATCCAGGGCACGACGGTCTAGCAGAGATTTGGCTATTTCTTCATTGTAGGGTAGGAGGTCTTCGGCTGTGAATGAGGGGTGAGCTATGACAATACAGTTGCCCTTATCATTCCACTTGACCGCTACCACAGAGGCTTTGGTCTTGTGTTTGAGGGACGAATTGATTATGTCGACGATTTCTTTACCAGAGAAGCGCTGGTCCGGGGGTGGGGGAGAGACAGGTTGGATAATGAGACGCGCCGGGTGATGGCGGGTCATGGGATTGTTCAATCTTCTGGTTTCCAGTACGGGGTTTGATCGGGCTTGTGTAGTTGGTTTCGATTGAGGCTTGATGATAGGTCCCGTGGCGAACGAATCTTTCGGAGAGTGAGAAGTTGGCTGGATATTGTGCGAGCGTTTGAGGTCTTCTACATCTTGGGTGAGCTTCGTGAGAATGGATACTATGTCCTGGTTAGCATTTGATGCAGGTTGAGGTCGTTCATTGCATATTCCTGTCACTTTCTCATAAATGGATGTAGCTTTGTTGATGAAGTCAGCTGGAAAGGAAGCGTGGTCAGAAATTGCTTTGAGAGCGTAGAGAGCCTTATCCAGGGCGAGTCCTAGTTCTTCCATTGCCTCCTGATGGGTGAGGCCTGGATCTGTTGTGGGGTGACGAGGATGATGACGTGTATCCTCAAACTCCTGGAGGGTGTTGTCCATATCTTCATCATGGTCTGTCCAAGCTAGGCGGTTGTCTTGACGTTGCGGGATCACAGGTCTACTGAGAGAGTAGTGTTCGAGGTATCGCTTGGACGTCCTACGTGGTGGGGGGGAGGCGGGAGGTGACGGTGCGGGTCTCTTCCGGGAATGCAAATAGGACGCGTTGCAGGCCTGTTCTGATCCTGATCCTGTCTCGGAGGGTCTTTGTATTGCGAGGGTCTGTTGGTATTCTTACTTAGGGCTGAGGTGGACATGATGGTTTAGATTACGATGGCCGAGGAGAGC
>JANFAE010000867.1:0-24050 GCA_024613145.1 Pisolithus marmoratus | reverse complement strand
TGGCTGCAATGATCTGTGTACATTCCAGGATAGTCAGGTCCGAGATGCCTTTAGGCTTGCTATGAGATGAGCGCTCTTGGCCAGGGAACAATACTTCATCTGGCCAATTTACACAGACAAGCGCATTCTGACCCAATTTCTGCAGCAGTTGTTTCCAGGGAAACAGTTTCCTGAGGCCCACGACTGACCATGATTCTCTGAATTCCAGTCAGAGTGACATACCGCATGGAGTAATATAGCAAACCGATCATCGAGCTGAGGAGCTTCTTCACCAAGTTGTGATCCTCTCGTTCATCACTCCCATGTCTGGGGCAACGCCATCGTTGTCAGATGTTAGGTCAAGAATATCGCATTCCGTATCATTGTGATCCTTTGCTTTTCCTTTCTGGTCCAACTGTCTGTGTGGACGTGTCTGTCACACATGCTAGAGACGACCGGTTGCTGATGACACCAAACAAACATCAGATTGGGACAGGGCTGAAGGGTCATACTTACTAAATGTGAGCTTTGAAGTGTCCGATGATTGCATCAGTGTCAGCACGACAATGCTCCATGAAAAACTACACATTGCCGGACACCAATGAGCTTATTGTAAGAGTACAATGTATGAACTCACATCCTCTGTGCCGGGCGTGGTGTATACATATCCCAGAGATGCGTCTTGGTTCACAACACTACCCGCCATTACAACGCTGCTTTGATAGCATGCGCCTTTGACAGAGCTGTAACTAGAATTCCGATCAAAGAGTGCTCGTAACACTGTCATAGGAAGCTCACCGACTGGGTGAATCGCTTCGCAGATTTATTGAATAACTGTTGCCATTGGGAGACAGTCTTCCTGGTTTCGGTATACTGCATACTTTCCTCAAATTTAACGAGTATGTATGTCTGCCAATGAATATCGATGAGTAGAGGGGTGCCTGACAAAAGTGCCAGCGCGCAACGACACGTCCAAGCACTCTGTTGGCCAACACCACTATGTCCAAATTTAGTCAGTAAGAATTTGTTCTTGTTTACCACAACAAAAGTTTAATTTGATCACGACAAAGGTTTGATTCGATCACGACACAGGTTTGATTCGATCACGACCTAATAGCTAAACATCGCTGAGCATCGTCTAAATAGGTAACATGGCCAGGACATCAATGAACACGAAAAAAGCCACGTCGGGTGCCACTCCACGCATTAAGCTGGGGCTCAAGCCGACCCACGCGATTGCTGCCAGAACGCCCAGAGCTAATTCCAGCCGAGCAACCAGAGGCACGTCCCGTAGAACAACCAGGCGCGCATCTGTGGAGTCGATTTCGTCGTTAAGTTCCCTGACAATGGCCCCCCCTTCTCCCGTGCACACGGTGTACTATTGCCCCAACAGATGGTTCAATGGCCAACTAACCACGTAAGTTCTTCATGTCTTGTGTTGCCACAGAATACTGACACCATTAGTATTGTTACCTCTGCCATGATGGCAGTAAGGTTTTGTTCTGCTGTGACTTCTGCCCATGAGTGGTGTGCCAACGCTGTCTTGGTTTGGCAGAGGTCAACCCAGACCTCCTCGCTGCAGGATGTCACCTTCAAGTGTCCCGGCCTGCCATGAGCTTAGGAGAGCGCAATGCCCAGTGCAAGCTATCACCTTACCATGTAAGTCAACATCTACGAATAACCCGATTGAGTTAACATTGATCCAAGGCATTCATGCTGAAACGTCGATGGGAGATCCACCTGGGTACTTGAAGGTCCCATTATTATTCGAGGCATCTGTGAAAGGGTCTCCAAGACTGAAGTATGTGCCGAATCAACTCTTATCCTTCACCTCATTTGTGTGGGCATGGACCACAGCGGATCGCTCCCAAAGCTGCTCCACACCTCTGTCCACCCCAGGATTTACCACACAGAAGACTCGTTGGTAGGTAACAAGAAGTATTTTTTGATTTTGGGACTAGATAAAAAACTTCACCAGTGGAATTGGCAGGCAAGTGTCCTGGGCATGAGGGCTTGCCTGCACAGAACTTTGGGTGAAAAACTCAAAAAAAAGCTTCATTAGGGTCAACAGCGAGATAAACCACAGTGATTGTTTGCAGGAAGAAGGAACAAAGGCTGGTTGGTGATGTTTACCATGGAGGTGGAAGATGTACATTCCTGGCACACGTCTACAATGTTTCATTTTCAAATCTTTTTTCAGTTCATGAAGTGTATCTTTACCCCACCTCTTGATAGGTAGGGTATGCATCTAACCTTATTCATGCTTACGTGTGGTCACCTGGTCGCATTCGACAAATCGTATACAACAATGAAACAAGCAATTATTTGGTAAGTTATCCTCCACTAATATTCAAAGAAGTCTACTGATATCTGTCAGTCTCCGACCCGAATACACGATCATGTTCACCACCCCCGACTTCATCAGCGCTGTTGCCAAAATGTTTGTTGTGACATACTCGATTCAAGTCCTCATTCAAGGACACGACCTCTTTGCCGTTTTCCAAGACCTCTTGAATGTTTCTACCAACTTGCAGATGCACACCAACGTGCTTATATTCTATATAAGAGGTTTACTGGCTCCAAGGGCCCCATTTGGTTCGAGATCCTGTGCACCTAATGCCGCTGAACCCCCTTCAATCAGTGGGTACAGATATTCGTGGTACCACAGTCATCAGTGCCCATGGGGCAAGGCTTTGCCTATGGGATGCTCAATGTGCAGTGCCATTCATCCGTGGTCCCAATCGAAATGTGCAGATGGTTCACGTGTGAAGTCCCAAAAGGCCAAGGCGATGACTGGGTTTCAGCACAAGGAGGAAGGTATGCATCCAAAGGCCTGGGTGTCTACTTGTTTGGGATGCTCGTCGGTAGTGCGTTTGGAGCCTCTGCATGATGAATATGAGATGCAAGGCGACAAGTTCTCTGGTTGGATCAAATATACCATCTGGGTGGCAGAAATTATTTGATGTCTTATTCATGATTCATATACCCTGTGTCTAAGGTGCCGAATATCATGACTCTGTCTGTAGGAGTTTGTTCCCCTGTTCTATTTTCCTGTGTACTAGGCTGATATCTCTTCGGTTCAAGACAGACCGAAAAAATCAGTTCTATAATTGACATAAGGTGAGGAGCCAAAAACAATTTACTATTCATCTTCAACAAGACCGGGTTAGACTGAGATTACAAGATGATAGGAGTTAGAGGTGAGCAGAATGATCTAGATCAGGAGCTAGAAGTAAGGCTAATGTGATGGCGCATCAATGCCCACATATGTAAATATTGCAGGCTGCTCTCAACCAACCGCATTGCTGAGAAGTTGGGGGCTAAAGTGAACAAGGAAGATGTTCCCAATGGTGGACAATAGCCACACCTCGTACAATCTTTGGAAAGAATTCACTGAGTGGTTGGACATGCTAGATGAGACATCACAACAATTCATGCCACCCATGGTAGCAATCACTCCAATTGCCCATTGCTCATGCTGATGTTCTTACCAGGTTCTCTCCACAGCCTCTGTTTTCTGGGAGATTGAAATGTTTCACCCAATAGAGCCAAGTACGATCCCCCAGAACATGCTCGTCTGTGAGAGCATACATCTGTTTCCTCAAGTATGCTACATAGTGTGAAATATCTAATCATGTTTTACAACACTAATTCACAAACTGGCCCTAGGACCCTCGTGGTTTCCACTATTGGATTTCACGTGCATTGGTTAGTGAGAGGAGAGGGCTACAGTCACATCTCCTAGTGAGCCTGCCAGTCATGATAGAAACGTGGCACCCTCTCTGCAATGCAGAGAGGCCACCACCAAGTTGGCTTCAGCATACCCCTGGCCACCTTACTACCACTTTTGTTTGCATCTGTCAACTCATTCCCCTCTTCACAGCTCTTGCATTCTGTGAATCAGACAACTATGCTAAAGTAAGTTTGACCATATGATATACTCTGTTAGTTGACCCACACTATGTTACAGCATGCTGCAATCCTCTGGTGGACAGCAGCCTTTGAGGTCAGTACTCCTGAATTAGAATGGCAGCTACCCTAATCCATACTATGTTACATAGCCCCAGCTCTTTTACAGGGGTTCAGCCATTATCCATCAAGCTCACTATACTGACGGTGAGGGGATTTTCATGGTATACTAGATGTGTAATATCTTAGACACTGCCCAGCCATAGTGTAGTCCCTACTGCAAATTGGACATGTACCGCACCATCCATGCATTGCACGCATGCTCTCTGCCCTCAGGGCCTCACTGCCTACTCTCAAGCATGTTCCAAGTCCATCTGACTGTGGACATGAGCCTCAGGATTTTAATGGTGTTGGCTCGAGCTGGAGTGAGTAGCGTCAGCGATCGATTCATGTGGTAAAAAGATGGATGCATTACACGGTATTTGTTCTTGTGATAATGCTGCAGACAATAGTCATGGAACAACCATGGACTCCCTGAGCATGGAGGCTCGACGAGGCCCACACATTTATGAGCCTCAGGGATTTAGTGGTGTCGGCTCCAGCTGGGGTGAGTAACATCAGCGATCGATTCGAGTGATAAGAGAATGGATGCATGACACGGTATTTATTCTTATGATACTAGCATCGAGGATGACAGGGGTGGAACAGCTACATTTGAGGTTGGCATACTATATGTAGCGTTGCCTCATCCATGTGTGTGGCCAACCAGTGCAGCTGGACCGACCCATATCCTGATGCCGAGAAAGTAGTAGTACACCTGTATGTCTGATGGTCATTCAGCATACAGGCAGGTGAGAAATCCTTACGGTATAAATGGATGATATGTTGAACCATCTGGATGGCAGATTAGGTTAGTATGGACACATGATCTGTCTCAAAATTATATGTCGAGAAATTTCCGAAGGTTTGAGAGGATTTCATGCAGTTTAGATCTTGGTGCAGAAAGGTGTGTGAATATATCTGACCATCTGTTTTGGTATGGGAATATGATTAGCTGCATTCAGATTACAGGGAGACAATCGTCCCTGATCTAATTATTGTATTGACATGGACAGAATCCCATTTCCGCAGTGACTGTATATCAGCATCCTGGGCACTGAGGTCATGGGTGCATCTTTTCAGTACTGGTACCATCTGACAATGATCCTAGGTCTTAAACTACATAATTGATTTTTGGTGTCAGTCGAGGAAGTCACCACCATCTCATTGGAATGCGGTCACTGGCAACAACATGTCGACTCTGTTGGGAGCGCAGATCCATCCCCGAGGTTGGTGTCTGTGCCATAACTGTGGGTCGTAGTCAAAGCTCTTGACAAAATGCACTGTGCCGTTTGTACCTCTAACAACTGCAGCATATGCACAACCTAACAATCTATATCGACTGCCTTTCCCTCACTCCCTACTCTGGCTCTGATGAGCCTTTCTAGTATAATCCATTGCCACATCAATTTTCATGTATTGGTAATGCCACAACCCCTAGATCCCACTGACACTCCACTAAAGCAATTGGTTTGTGCAGGGTGTGCATGTCGTGTACTCAAGTATTGGTTGTTGATCAGCAGCATTGGTAGGACCAGCTTCACTTACCCTTCCTCTCTCACAGCTTGGTAGTGTCCTCTCAACGACCAATTCTGTCAAAGGGTGGTCATGCTTTGACTCTGCAACACTTCACGACCATCATTGTTCATGGGGACCCTCACCTGCCAACAACAAAGTGTCCACTCCATTCGTTCTCATACAGACATGTCTCCCCCATCCGAATTACCCGAGGTTTGGAGAACTTTCCATTTGGTGTGTCTCCCTGGCTATATGATTTAACTCAATGCCCAGTTCAGTTTTGCTTGGTGCCTGTGATTGCGTCGAGAGGGACATGGAGGCCTGCTGCAAGTTCATTGATCCAACTGTCAATGACGCTCTGGAAAGTCCACTTGCTCCTCAACAGATGGACGCCCCAAAACACGGCTGCGAGGAGTCTCTCAGCGTAGCTGGGAGTGCTAGAAGACCAACCATTCTCAATTATCTATGGAGAAGTCTGGCTGACAAACGAGAAGGTCAGTCGACACCGAGGCTGCTAACAGGGTTTTGTATAGATAGTTGAGTTAAACTTTTATGTTTAATATTGGCTTGCTCAGGTCATGTACCTTGACGTGACTCAAATGCAGAGCCAGTGTATAGCTCAATCGAACTGCAGGTGGGTGGGTCTTTCAGTGACTGTCTGTAGACGTGCAATGCCATCTATATCGATTGTGATAATACTGAACATAGGTACTAGAAAATGGCACTACCAAAATGGAAGCTGAGTGCTTGTGTTATCATTAGGTCGCGACATGGCAAACAGCTACAGAATGCTGTCAATCAAGGTGTAGAACACTTAAGCACAGGCATCTTGATTGTTTATAGTGTGGACATAATTTAAGTTAGTACTGCAACACAGTGGATAAGAATGTAGAGGAAATGTCGGAAATGATTTATGTCATGCTCTCTGATGCCAGTAACCTCACATCCCCTTAGAATGGCAGCCATCTGCGCCAATACGCAGACACCACAATCATGGCTGTTGGTTTGGCTTGGTTCAAGCTGGGATGCTAATTAGAGGTTATACCGCCACTTTGTCAAGACTTACCAACACAGGGTAGGCTGTCCAGTCGCCCTGATCTTGACAAGCAGTTCCCAACCTCCGAGTCGCCATGCTGGAAAGACGACAAATGAGCCACATGATATCCTTTGAACCAGTTAGAATAGAATTGACTTGCGAAAGACAACCGACCTTAATGTCATTCCTCCAAGGTTTCTGTTGGGCAAGGCTATCAAACAGGAAGAGCTGCCGAGAATGAAACTTAATAGTGCAAAGAACCCAGTGCCCCATGGGCAATGAATGATGGATCGGAAGGATCCAGATGGGCTTTTCCCAGAATTGCGTCCACGAGAGGTTGTGCCAGAGTACGTTGTCTTCGGCATTAAAGCGAATGTGGGGAAGGTCATGGGTTGAAAGAATAGCACAGGAAGCCACGGTGGGACAGAATGCTGAGTACAACAAAGTAGCACAGCCATTGATGCAGGTGTTGTTGAGTCGAGCAGTAGGTGACATTAGTATGCTGATATCATTCAGAAGGAAGGTTTGTCGTGGGAAGCCAGTGGGTGTCCATATTATAGGTGTCATAATGGCTGGGAGATTGACGTCCTGTGCCAAGTCAATAGTACAATCAATATTCAGCTCCTGTAAACACGTCAGAGAGGATTAATAGTAGAAATGTGCCATACACTGGGAATCTCCCATTTGAATGATACTTGTGACAAAGTTTGGCTTCGAGCTCAAGGTCGTCCTGGTCATCAAGACAGCCAACTCCAAGGACATCTGAGAGAGTGATTTGTTCTGGTTCAAGGGACAGGTCCAGTGGGTCAGGCCCTAGCAAATCAGTAACTCCCCACATATCCTCATCCTCAGCGCTGTTGGTGTGATTGTCGACAACCACTGGCGAAAGCCAAGAGAGAGGGGGGAGTGAGGCTCCTGTAATAGCATTTGTGAGTTGGATGGAAACTTGTGCTTGGTGAGAATAATGAGAGGGCAAGCATAGAACTGTCGGCCATCGCTCCTGCAGCTCAAGTATGGCTTCAAGGCGCTGTCTTAAAATTAAATGATAGTTGCCATCTGCAACGTAATTGATTCATGAAAAGGACTTCTAATTAGTAGTGGAACTCACTTTCGGACTGTCGTAAGGCTACTTGAATGGCAGAAAGTTCATGTCCGAACCAGCGGCACATATTGTCCGCTTCTAAACCGAGACAACGTTGTTCTTCCAGACAACATTCTCACTTGAGAAGCGCTCGGATGCCATCTCGCATGTCAGCACCTTCTAACCAATGGGGAGTCTCCCCTGGAGAGGGAGCGATCCAGACATCTTCCATGAGGCTCACATCATTTCGTAAGTCAACAAGTTTGGTAGGCAGTGAGGAAGGGAGAGGAATTGCCCAAGAGGGGTCATATAGTTGAGAGAGCTGCTCACAGTAAGCGTTTGTACTTGTGGATGGCAGCCATGAGCGTGGGGTTGGCGTTTCACAATGGCCTTGTGTGTTTGCTGATGAAGCTTTGTACCTAATTAATTATACCTTAGACTCTAGCGGATAAAGAACTCGTTACCAAGGACACACCTAATGGTTTGTCTTTACCAGCCAACTGCCCAGTCCAGTTATCCCACTCAAAAAACTACTGATTGCCACTGCTTGCATATGTTTATTTTCAAGTCTCGAGCCATGAGCAGCGTACGCATGAAGTCGAGGCTGACAGTTCGTGAGTTCTGGGAATTGCTCGTGAACGTTGAGGGAGGAATAAAGAGCCTCTGCCTTCGTAATGAGCCTCGCAGTGACTGCACTCCATGCTTGCAAGAGCATCGAGGATCCCGGGACTTACATTTCCCCATTCTATGGTTGCCCGGGCTACTTGGATGACTTTGGTGGTGGTGTCTAACTCAGCTTGCAATGACAGCACAGTGTCAAGCTCTTTCTTGAGCTTCATGGGGGCATCTAATCATGTCAGTTAGGAATGGGAAGAGTTTGGATGGTAGGAACAGATACATATGTGCTCTGATTGACAGCTGCACCGCTCGTTGATTGGCCCATTGTTCCTGGAGTTCTGCGATACTCACACCCACTGTTGTCAAGGACTTCTTGCGCAGCAGAACCTTGTTCGCACACTCCCTTCTTGAGACAGCGCCTAGCCCAATCCCCGAGATCAGTCCGCAATCCATAACCAATTGCCGCTGCATGTTGATCGAGGAGCCAGATGTGGCATTGACGCTAGGAAACAATGAGCTAACAATACGACATGGTTACAATATGAACCCACAGATGATACATGTTCAATGCCAATAAGTTTGATGAAGCGGGACCACAAGCGCTCTGTACCTTCACCATCAGATAACCCTAAGCCTGTAATGAGGCATGGGTTGTAAATGAGTTGACAGGCCCATTCATGACCATACGCATGCATCGCTGTAGTTGCAAAACGAAGGCGGGACATGATGGCTTGGTCAAAGATGTCAAACTGTGAATGCCAGCATTCAGCAGGCGAATAGGGTAGTTGTCCAACATACCTGGCAGAGTGAGCGAGCTAAGACACAACCCACGTCATACAGTACCACTATGTTAGCCTGGGGTGGAAGAAGAGAAAAAAGGTGGTCAATGAGAGTGACACTGTACTTTTGCTGCTCGCCTGGTGTATCTATGTTTGCAAAGAAGAGCGGAATGTCATGTCAACATATGAGCGCCATTAATCCAGTGTTGTCAAAACCATCCATAGATGCCTTTTGCTTTTGGCCGTCCATGGCTTCGTATGATGCTTCACACTGGTCGATGGCCTCATCAGGTACAATGGATTTGGTCCTCTTCGATGGATGTCAGCAGGCCTGAGCAATGCGGCATCCAATAGTATCTACCTCTGCCTTGGGAAGAAAGTAAGAGGGCTTGTAGAATGATGGAGAATCACCCGCCGAGCATCGATGACGGTGATGAAAGTTGCCATCCATTGCAACATGGATATCACCACCTTTATCCAGTGATGTCCCAAACAAGACACTGCTGAAGCAGGCCGGACACCGTTGGATGAGGATATCAGCACAGGTGTGGGAGAGAGGCTCCTGCTCGGTGGCTGGTGGCAGGGACGATGATGGAGGATGATGGGAATGAGATACAACAGCAGGAGGCTTGACGAGACGTTGACAGCGCTGGAGGATGCTGTCCACTTGCTTCTCCACTTCAACTTGCAGGATAGCATACCATTGTGCAGCCTGACTGAGACCACGCCGGAATGGGTCTTTCACAGTTGTCCCCTAGTACCAGTTAACATATGGTGGCACTAATAGAGAGGAGCATAGTTTCACCTACTTTTTGATTTGTCATGCGGAAACCTCGCCTGCCGTAGTATGTGCTGAGAGTGGCAGCGAGTGCATTGATTGCATCGCACGACCGCTCAAAAAGCACATGATAGAAAGATAGAAGCTCCACTGACACGGCCATCCGGGGCTGGGATGGTGCAGTGGGAAATAGTCCATGGGAAATGAGGGTTTGAGGAAGTGTGGAACAGTCGCAGCTGGTAACGCTAATAGACAAAAAGCCTGATACACCCCACTGTTGAGCAAGAGAAGAGTGCGAAGCCACAGAAACTCACAGTCAAAAAACAAACACAGTAGATTAGTGACCTTCTGTTCTCGGCATTGCGCATTACATGATGAGAGAGGTGAATGGAGTAAAGGCAAAGGTTTGCCCAGCGTCGCTGTCGTGTACTTGATGAAAGGCTCTATCATAGTCTGGATGACAGCATGCCAGCTCTCACACAAAGAGATAGACTTCTTAGTAGGACGTGCGATAGAAGTGTATTCGACAGTCACGTCGGCAGGGGACGCCTCCTCGCTGTCAACCGTGATTTCCTCTGGTTCTATCAGTTCTGGCGGCTCCATGGGATGGTGGATAGGAGATGTCACGTCACTGTGGACGTGTAACCCGGATTCAGAAGGCGGAGGAGCAAGTAGACTGGCCGGTTCGTCGAGGAGCTTCTGGCATTTGAAGGCATGCACAGGAACTGAAACAGTCGCCAAGGTTTTCTTCTTATTCCTTGCCTTTCGAGGGCTGGAGAAGTGTCTTCCCATTCCTTTGGTTGTAATAGGCTGAGATGATCGGGAAACATGACTCGCAGACATGGTAAACTGTCGGTGAGTGCAAAGAATAAAAGGCGTTCGTGATAGATCATACCAGTGAGAGCTGAACAGCTGTCATATTTGTGGGAGCCGAACAGCCCTCTGAAGAGGCTCCCGGAGGTCAAACAGACCTCCGAAGAGAATCTGCAGAGGGTTGGTGTGTGCATATGGAACGTTTGAGAGGAGGATATGCCGGAGGGAAGCTGACGAAATGAATAATCAGGACCGGCTGGGTAGTTCCGGTGCGGATGGTTGGTCTCTTAGATACATTTCTTGTAACATAATAACCCCATCTAAATGACCACTATTGATACCGAGAACTGCTGCCTTAGGTGTTCGAGTGTACTGTACATACTTATAATAATAACAGATGAGCTACCTGAGACGAAAAGCCGGATTTAAGACGAAACAGACTCGGAATATTGTTTCTCCATCCCTGGACACTCTATAGACATTATCTTAGGTCTCTCTTGGATTTTAGGGCACGTTCTCAGTCTTTTCTGTATACTCTTTGACCCTCCACCAGGCAATTCTAGCCTCCTGGGACGAATTCACCCTCTCTCTTCATATCTAAGAGACCCCTACTAGATCCCAGGGTCCTCTCACTATCATCTCTACATCTGGAGCCCACTGCAAGGGGGCTGTTTTGCTTGGTGACCCCACTTCTCCCCTACCTCTGAGCTCGTGCACGCGTTTTCTCATGACTAGACGCGCCAAACCTCTCGCTTTTCAGGATTCTGATTCTACTCGACGAGACCTTTCGAACGATGCCTTTTTCGTCGCGTCCGCTTCAGTACTTCCGGAGATATTCTTATTTTTGTGGAGAAAGGCTCTGTAGGACGAAAACTGGAATAACTCAGGACTGGGTGCGCCATTTTTCGTATTTCTTCGTTCGCCCACTTCTCCTCGCCCACCTCTACCATCTCCCGAAGTTTCGTAGAATTCCATCGAGCGGTTCTTCCCCAACACACTGCCATCCTCCTCCCCTGCCACAGCATAGCTCCCTGGCACCTCCCCTTCACGTTTTGAGCCATTTTGAGTTGTAGGAAACTCTCCCCCACCATCATAGAGTCAGTAGACAACCCCTTCGAGATGCCATCAGCCCCTTCAAGACCCCAGACGCTTCGAGACTCCCAGATGAACCCCAAGCCCTTCGAGACACACTCGTGACACAGATGCTTTGTTAGATGCACCCGCTTCATTCGTAGATGTAACCAGACATTATATCATCATTTTTTCTTGCACATATTGCAGTTGAGTGGGGCTGCAAATTTGAGAGTTAAGTGTTTGAGTCGCAACAGCGACTAGCTTCAGTTTTGGTGGTTGAAACCACCTTGAGACATATCATACAAGGTTTCTGCATCCTCCTCCCCTCTTTGTGGTTCATTGCCACACCCTCACTTCCCCATAGACGTTTGAGGTTGCATCAAGGCAACCCCACCTCTTTGTTTTACCCTTCGAGACCAACTGTTGACATTCAAGCCTCATGTTTACCCTCAATATCACTGTCAATTATCAGTTGCAATGTGATATATATTCTTTTGAGCTTCATATATACTACTCATGATGGAAGAAGCATGCAGACCATCTCGAGCCCCACTCGAGTCCCCCCTGGAGTTCTTGGGGCAGGCCGAGGACTTGCTGCATTACCTTGAGGATGTAGCAGGGTATGGTAAGGCCCAGGGTGCAACAGATACCTTGTCACTCATCCAGTTTGCAATTGACAGAGCACCACCCCACACTGGAAGGCTCTGGAGCTACCTCATGGCCAGTGCCCCAATCTTTGAGCGATGGGAGAACTTCCAGGCATTCGTAACTCTCCAGTACCCTGAGATTGAGCCAGTCAAGGATGTCCTTGAGTACTTCAAGGAGTTCTATACCTTCCTTGAGGGGACTCGTCGCAGCGAGCTAAGCTCAGTTGCAGCTCTAGGGGACTACCTTCATCGTTCCAGGTCTTGTTCTTGGCCCTGGTGAGTTGGAATGTCTTGGAGTTGAGCCATCGAGGCCAGCTATTCCTTCGAGGCCTCCTACCACAAGTCAAGCTTGAGGTTTTGAGGAGGCTTGCATCCAGGTACCCCCTGTTCGAGTTGGGCTGCCTGTGGCCTGTCGAGGTCATTGTTTGTGTTATGAAGGAGGTTATTGAGGAGGGGGCAGGCCACTCACCCCCTCATCTAGTTTTGAAGGATGCCTTGTCAGCTTGCAAGTTCCCTGAGGAACCCTCTCAGCACATGCACTCACCCTCAATCAGTTCCCCATCAGACACCCCTGTGGAGTACTCTCAGTCTTGTTCTAGAAGATGCTCCCAGGGAGAGGCGCACTTGAGCTCGAAGCTTCCCCCTCGTTCCCCCTTTGAGGCATGCCCTTGACCTTTGAAGACTCCCCCTCCTTCCCCCGAGCATGCTTTGAGCAGCTCGTCCCCTCACTGAGTCACTAATGCAGGCTCGTGGCACACTGTGGTTCAGCCATGGCAGTGTGTCCCAGATAAGCAGGCTGGTGAGTCGGCTTCGAACTCACTTCGAGGCTCAAGAGAGGACCAATGGTCATGTCCACATCAAGTTGACCATTTGGAGAGTACAAAGGTTTGCCCCCCTCATTCCCAGTTGATGTCTACTAGGGCTCGTGACCTCGGTTTGACCTTGACTTGCTCTTGTCAACTTCGTGAATCCTCGAGCACCCCCTCGAAGAGCTCGTCCCATCTCGTGCCTCCCTCGAGGCACTCTCCTCGTCCTGTCCCTCATTGTGGGTCATGCCTAGGGAACTTGTTCTTGCTTCAAGGGACCCCAGCCTTACTGTCGAACCCTGCCCCTGCGAGTTTTGAGTCCCTTTTGAGAGTGTCAGGTCGCTTTCTTCCCCTTTGAGAGGCTATGGCTTCGAGCAGGTATCCCTCTGCCTATCGAGAGGTCTCGAGGCACCAAGTTTGGCCTCAAAGATTTGGGTTTTGTTTCTTCTGTGGTCATGAGGGGCACATTCGAGCGCAGTGCAGAGTTTTTGCTTCATATCTAGCTGCAGGAAGGTGTGGGGTGATTCAAGGTCATGTTATGCTACCTACAGGTGAGGAGATCCCTTGTGAGGCACTCAGGCACACATTACAGGCTCGTTTAGACTTCTGGGCCCTCGCTCGTGGCCCAGGAGGGTTGGCTTCTTGGTTACCTTTCCCTCCTTCAAGTTCCAGATCAGTCCCACCCCTCACCACCTCTCGAGTTTGACCCGAGATGAATCCGAGGCATCCTTCGAGGTCACAAACTACCCAGTCCCCTTTGAGGGTTGAGTGGTCCCCTCTGAGCTACCCTTGAGCTCCCCCCGAGCTTCGTTCCCCCTTCAAATCACCCTCGAGTCACTTTAACTGCATTCCCCCTTCAGCTGAGTAGTAGTTTTGTTTCTTTTATGTGGTTTGTTTTGTTTTGAGCTTGCATTTTCACATTTCTAGCTAGAGTTTTGTTTCGAGGATGATACCCTTGCCTCGGTTTATGATACAGCTCAGTAGGTGATGACTGGGGACAGTCATTATTTAAAGCCACCCTCGGATGTAGGGAAAGTATCCTCCCTACCAGGATATTTCATTTATTTCATTGTTTTTACTTACTGATTTGTTTTCTTTTATCTTTTCTTGTCTTTTTACTTAGTGTTTGCACGTGTTGTGGCTTTTGTAAGCCTGCATGAGTACTTTGAGTGTACTGTACATACTTATAATAATAACAGATGAGCTACCTGAGATGAAAAGCTGGATTTAAGACAAAACAGACTCAGAATATCATTTCTCCATCCCTGGACACTCTATAGACATTATCTTATGTCTCTCTTGGATTTTAGGGCACATTCTCAGTCTTTTCTGTATACTCTTTGACCCTCCACCAGGCAATTCTAGCCTCCTGGGACGAATTCACCCTCTCTCTTCATATCTAAGAGACCCCTACTAGATCCCAGGGTCCTCTCACTATCATCTCTACACCGCCATATGAGGAATGATGGCACAACTCACAGGTGGGCCTGTCTGATATATCATGTAGAATGTCATAACTCCTGTGTTGGCCTGTCTGTCATATATAATGAGACCACACATCTGATGGACAGGCCCAGCCATGATATCAGATGGGATGGTGCAACCCATGGATGGGCCTGTCCTGCTTCTAATGTTGGATGATATATCTGATGGACTGGCCTGTCTAGGATATTAAATAAGACAGCACAACTGATGGATGGGCCCATCTGCCATATGAGGCATGATGGCGCAACTCATGGGTGGGCCCATCTGATATATCATGTAGAATGTCATAACTCCTGTGTTGGCCCATCTGTCATATATAATGAGGCCACTCATCTGATGGACGGGCCCAGCTGTGATATTGGGACAGCACAACTGATGGACGGGCCCATCTGCCATATGAGGCATGATGGCACAACTCATGGTTGGGCCTGGCTGATATATCATGTTGGATGGAATAACTCCTGGGCTGGCCTGTCTGTGATATAAAATGAGACCACACATCTGATGGATGGGCCTGTCCTGCTTCTCATGTAGGATGCTATATCTCATGGACTGGCCTGTCTGACATGTCATGTAGGATGCCATATCTGGTGAACAGCCCCATCTGTGATATACCTCTAGACTGCAACGTTCTGGACTGGTCCATCTGCCATATGAGAAATGATGGCACAACTCATGGGCAGGTCTGTCTGAAACATAAATTAAGACTGCACAGCTGGTGGACTGGCCAGCCCACTGTATATCTGTGATATATATGGTGAGGCTGTACATTTAACACATGGGCCTGTGAAACACATCATGTATGACTGCATATCCCTTAACTGAAGGCCTAGCCTGTCCTCAAGGGTATGAGTTAACTTGGCTCCACTGATGACATTCATGGACAGGCTCATCTACACTTAGAATTGAATAACATAGCACCTGGGATGGTGTAATTGCACAGCTGGCCCTTCCATGATATGGGGGTGAAATGGCACTGCTCCTGAATGGGCTGCTCCACCATATCGGGTAGGCCAGCATAATTCACAGTCTTTCCAGTCCATGATACAAGTCAGGATTACAAAGCACAAGTGTCCATAAGGTGAGGTGGGGCTGCACATACGTCTGTGATATGGTACAAGTCCATGCATCTTGTGGACAGCCCTGGGGAAGATATCGTATGGAATGGCATAAGCCATGTTCACCCTTCCAAGATATGGGCCTATTCAGCTATCACACAGGACTTCATCATAACGTTTGGACTGGCCCACCCATGGCATTGGGTCAGACTGCACAACTCCCAGACAGCCCTGTCGAAGATATCTGGTAGGACGGTGTAATCATGGACTGTCCCATTCTTAATATAAGGACAGACAGTTCAACTCATGGGCCAGTCCATCCAAACTGGATGGTGAGAATGCCCAACTGTAAAAGAATTCCGTCTAAGGATCATTCACGATGGCAACGGCTGCTATCGTGGCTCCTTAAGGAACTGATGGTTTGAAGCCAAAAATGCACTTAGTACAATGTCATGTCACTATGAATAGTGCATTGAATCCATTAAGTATTACCATTGCATTCTACAGCAAGTTAGCAGGGTAAACTGTGGCCGAATGCCCAAGCATGGTACATACAAAACTGCTTCAGGCGACCAGGTGCATGCATGGGCAGATGTTTGCAACTCATAATTTAACCTACATCTAGACAGAAATTGAACATTTCCATTTAGTAAGTCTGTAATGTGTTCGACCTTGAGCATGAAGGTAGTGATGCCATCAATCCGTGGGAAATATACATGAAGCCGCGTCGGCCCATACACGTTGCACACAACACTTCATCTTGCTTGTCTGCACCAGCACATCACATCTATTACCCATCTGCCACATCCTCTGTCTTCACTCCACCATGAAGTTTGTCAAGACATCGCCTCAACTCATGGATGCCATTCAACGCATCCTCTGCATTTATGAGAGGTCAATCATCAACTCAGGTGGGCTGGAAGAGGTGGAAATGCATGAATCATGGAGACAGGGTGTGCTAGAGATTCTGGAAGTGCTGGTGCATCACCATTATATCACAAGACTTCACATTGTTCATTTCCCCTCTACCAATACAGGAGTCTGTCAGACCTATTGCCAACAGGACTGACACCATCCTGCCCATGCTGATCAGTGTGGACATGTACAGCCATTGGACAGAGAACATGGGCTTGGATGGCATGCCATTTCCCGAATGGAAGAAGGCCCTTTTCCCCGATGACAACTCCATCGCTGGCCATCCATGGCTGCTTACTGTCAAATGTCGCTATGATACCATGGGTCAGCAACTGCAGAAACCCCAGCCTATGCTGGTGCAAGAGGCAACAACATCTGCCACGACTACACCAATTCTCCCCCCCTTGTCTGTAGGTAACATGAGGCAGACACCCCATATGGCGAGCTGTAAAGGCAAAGAACAAGCCCCATCAGAAGAGATGGAGGCAAAGTCGATGGACACTAGATGAGACCACGATCTATATGACAATGGTGAGAGTGAAGTCAGCAAGAAGATGGCAGAGGTGGATGAAGAAATTGCCAAAATTGTCTGTGGACAGTCCAAAAAATGAATGAGGTCAGAGTCAGTATCACAGAAATCGATGTCAAGGTGGCACTCGCAATCATGGACGGGATGATGAGCATGGAATGATTCAGAAAGCGAGCCAGAAGGTAGGCCCAGGTCTGAGACCCCTCTGACCACCCCAAAGCCAAAGTATGGCTGGGCACAATTCACAGATTGCACCACCCCGCCACCCGATCCAGAATCCTGCGGGACCTGTGTCAGCCACAAGGTCATCTGCACTTGCAGTGCAGGTAGTGGGGCCTGTGATCCCTGCAGAAAGCGAAAAATAGCATGTACGAAAACTCAGTGCCATGTATCCACTGCCACCCCCAGCCAGCCCACCACATCTTGTCGCTGAAATCCTTCTCGTCCACACAAGGTGCCACATCAACCAGATGACGCCAGGCTGGATCATACCCCAGCATCACCCCCCCGAAAAAAACCCTGCCAATCTAAGCCTGGCCAACCTTTGTTGGGGTCAAGACAGCAAGAGCGACTGAGTGAGTGCTCCATCCTATTTTTATGGCACACATCTGACATTATTTCACATAGCCATTGTTGTACCCCTGTCAACAATCAGTGCAAAGTATGCCATGCCTCCCACCCTTCATTCGGACTCATCCATGCATGCATCACTCATGGTGCCTCCCATTCCCACCTCCTCGATCCCCTCACCCCCAGGTGCAATAGCCCCATGGCATTTGCCCCAGACTGATGATCCCCTAGCAGCAATCCATCGACGATTGGATGCAATCATCTGCTGACAAGATCAAATGCTCAGACACATCGACCATCTGGAGAGGCAGGTAGTGCAAATTGATGGCTGCATACCACCCCCCATGCCAGAGCCAATTGATGAGAGGATGCAAATGTTCGAACAGGAGTTAGCAGACACAAGGTGGGATGTGATGGCACTCACCGGTGAAATGGAAACACTCCATGTCCATCTTCATGGCACACTGCAGGTCCAGGACAATGTGGGGGAGGCTCAGGATGAGGACCTCATCGATCTTCTGGGGCCAGATGTGGAAGTGGATGCCACCATAACTAGTGGAAATGAGGTCACCACTCTACAAGGAACTCCCCCCACTCAATCATGCGAGGCCAATTCAAGCACATCCATAACAGTGGAGGAAAGTAGTGCTGCCATTCAAGTCACTGAGGAGCAGGGAGATGCAATAATGGAGGAAGTACATTAGAAGGTAAATATATAGTACATATATTTCATTTAATTATGTCCTTCACATATAATATACTACATATACATCTAGTGTGGATTGGGTCACCATTGCCACAATTCAACTGTGATTGTGGAGTAAGAATATGGCGGGCCAGGTCACCATAGGAAGATTGTCAAGCTCGTCATGTCCACTGATATCAGTGTTCAGTATCCCCAAATTTGTTATTGTCCATCGCAGCCAAGATCTGCACCACCATGACAGTGATTTCATATTGCATGTCAAAGTACAAGCCTCCAACACCTCCTTGCCGCAACTCCTGCAATTCAACTGTGATTGCGCAGTAAGAATATGGTGGGCTGGGTCCCAATAGGACGATCTTGAATCTGCTCATATGCACTCACATCAGTAGTCTGTATCCCCAATTTTCATACTGTCCATCACAGCTGACACCTGCACCATGATGACTGCAATTCAAATGAGGCAGTAAGGTTCTTGTCTATGATAGCCACCAGAGATAAATTCAAATATGCAATTTCACATCAAACTTAATGTCACAGTCAGACCAGGATAATGGCATATAGCAATTTCAGTTTTTACAATGAGGGCTCATGCCATGATTGATGACAAGGCAGGTCACAAGGTGGTTCTTTTGGACCTCTGTGTGGGAATTTTGCAGCCAATGAATAGCACCCACATCCTGCCAGTACTGAGTGCCCTATTCAGAGTAGACCAAATGTGTATTAGCTTTGCCGTGATACAATGGTGCTCTCAGAAGCCACTGTGATAAGGCTGCCATTGGTGCTCATCATCATCAAAAATCATATTTATCCATTGGCATACAGGGCATAACAGCTAATTCTTACCCACATCCTGTCAATACAAGTAAGCCCCATTAAGAGTAGACTGAACATGTATTTCCTTTGCTGCGATACAATGGTGCTCTCGGAAGCTACTGTGATAAGGCCACCATTGGTGCTAATCATCGTCAAAAATCATATTAATCCATCTGAATATGAGGCATAACAGCTAATTCTTTAGATTCATCTCCTGCCATTTCAATTCAGCTCGCTTGGCCAGCTGATCATATACAGCCTGCTGCCTTGCAGCATAACAGGCAGCCCCATGGACCCTTGCAACTTGCATTTCCTTGTACCTCTCATTCCAACAGTGTGTATGATATTTGAAATAGTGGGTAACCCATTGAAATTCTGACATCAATAATTCTTCTTCCTCTTCCCAGCGATCCTTTCCAGCCTTAGCATGGAGCCAGTGCATATGGTAGACTGTGGATGGATTGCAGCTGAGCCATAAAACCATTCCATATGGAAATACATACACTCTGTTAGCCAGCTCTTTGAATTGGTATCCCTAGGGATATCAATTGTCCAAAACCAGGGAAGTTGGGAAGCACAGTGGTAATGTGCACCCTGGGTAAATGCCACAGTACTGGTTGCCAAATCAGAGTTTATAAGTTCCTGGTAGTGGTCAAGGATATCCCAGGAAGCTCCAAGCCAAATCATGGAATCCTGGCACCATCTGTAAATCATGGCATATTGTTTGATGGAACAATCAATGGAATGGATCATTTGCCAGGCCTGTGTCCTCATTGAATAGTTCGTTGCAGGTCTCACAACACTCTTGAATATCACTGCTTTGTCTGCCAAAGCAAGGCGCAAGCCATGCAATGCATCATTGGCCTGTCCCATGTGCAGCTTCAGCTCCATGTCTGCCAGTTGATGAACCCCCATGGATTGGCATTCATCCATTCCAAATTTAGATGGAAGTGGCAGAAATGATGGTGTCTGTCCACTGGGTGTTTCCACGTCGAGTATATTGTCCACACCACCATTGCTTTCTCTGCCATTGGAGAATGTTTCCTCCTCCCCCAATGTATCTGTTGCAACTACTGCATCCATGCCATCAAAGGTAAGTTCTTGCTCCAAAGGATGTGCCATCCTCAAGTAAATTCTTCCATCTGTGATAAATCTTGTCCACTCTGCTGTCAATCTATCCTTGCACCACGCTATCACTAGTCATTTGATTTCAGATGGATTCTTTCCAAGACCCTGTGTTTGGATTGTCAGTATGATTTCCACCTCCTCAATTTGCAGACTGCAAGTGATCCAACTGGCAGCACCATGGTCTATCCCCAGTTGTTTAGATTTCTCCAATAAGTCAAGTTCCACAGCATGCACTGTTGGGGCTTAAGAAGCATTACAATCATTATATTATGCAGAGTTCAGGGAGTGGTACCTCTCTTCAATTACATTTCAAAGGTATCCATCACTGATGGATCATGAATATGTTCATTCAGTGCGGCTTCCTCTTGCTTCTTCCAGATCATCTGTTGTGCAGGTGTGACTGCTGCATCCAACCTATCAAAGGATTCTCGAGCCAATACAACAGAGGCCCACACTGCCTTAAGCTTCCATGATAGGCTGTCAACTTTGCACAAATTAGTCAATCCTGTAATGCCCACCATTCAGGCACCTACTCATTTGAATCATTTTCATGAAATTGGAGTCATTCATTTGGAAGTCCAATAGTTCTTGCTGATGTGGTGCTGTCATGCCGTGAGTTGATGCTGACACTATGTTTAAGGTGGACCACAAGGTCTTGATAATTTCACCATCCACCCAGCCTGACCCTTTGATAAACAGCAGTGAATATCTGGCATAACATTCTTTTCTGTGACTGTGAACGTGCCATGCACTGATTCCTGCTACAATGGTCAAAGCGGGTGGAATCTGCAAAAATCAGCTGCCATCAATACACCATCATAGATTCTTCATATATGTTCAATTTATGTTGTAGAAGCAGACAACATGTTTTATCCCAGTCATGTTGTACCCCAACACATTGGCCAAGGAATAGTCCATGTTTAGCTGCCTAAAACTTCATGAGCAGATGAAATTTGCATCTTTCTATCTCACCTTTCTCCTTTTTGAAAGTCAACCACAGAATGCAGGTAAAAGCAGCCATGCTGGGCACAGGCCATAGCACCTACTCCAGTAGAATTGAGTTTTCCCCAGCTCATACTGGCCTGACTGATGGCCTTATGATTGTTGCAAGTGGATTTCTTTAGTTTATGTCAATCAACGAGGCTTGAACTCATTTATGATATGTACCTCCATGATATGTGGAGTGGCTTTAAGTATTCTTGATATCGTGGATTGGCAACCATAAAACTGCGACCATCCATCAACCACACCTGATCGTCTGGGTGCCTCTCATGCATGTGTTCTGCCTTGAAATTTCCATCCATTACCAATGTTCTTGTGTACTTCCAGCTTTGGAATGTTAGCCTGATGGGGTTCCTCTTATTTGCATACTTACTGATCCAAGTCAGCTGCAGGGCTTACATTAATTCCTGGTTGAGGACATGCCACACAAAATAGTGCCAAATCTCCCTCTGTCAACCAGTGTGTCTTGTCATGAAATCCACTCCATTTGAGCAGCTTCAGGACCTGCCATTGCTGCGCCACCTGCAAAAGTTCCTGGTATCGGTCCTGATCACATATATGTTCCGGTTCAGCTATCAGAATGATGGGATGGAATCCTTACTGCAACTAAGTGTGGAAACACACTGGAAGTCATCTGACAAAGCTTATTGTAATAATTCCTGCCAGATGTCCCACATTCTACATTGTCTCTCAGGAAGTCATCCAAGACTGCAAATGTGAACATGGTGCTTGGTCTTGTGAAGGTTGATGGACATAACTTTGAGCAGAATAGCTGCATGTGATAGCTCTCAGCATTAACACATTGGCAGGCTCGCACCAGCATAAAGTGGACCCCTGTGATGTCGACAATTGTCAGATATTTAGAACCCAGTGGGGGATGAAGGTGGAGGGGGATGTTGTCGATGTCTTCCCATTCCACTTCATCCATGGCTAGTGAGTCTATTGCTGTATCCCATACATTATGCCTTGCATTATCCAGGAACCCTGGCCCCATGGGGCTGCAGGATGTTTCCTGCTCATTCGCAGATGCAGATGGACAAGGGGCTCCACCATGGCCAAGGTGTAGTTGAAGGCCACTCTGCCAGCCATTATGTATATCTGGTCATGTTTGATGTCCATTACACTCACCATGTGCAGGGCTGAATTTTCAAAGAAGTCCCCAGTCCACTGCTGGATCCTATGGAAAGGGTTGGCTTCGTGCATGATCTGGCAGCAGTCTGTACAAAAGAGGGGCTGATGCATGCAATCTGGGCATCTGTACACCCCATCCTTTTGGCACACTTTACAGATATGGGGAAGAGGGGGAGCTTCCAACTCCAACAAGATGCGGAGAAAGCCCTCCTTTTGAGGTAGCCATTCATGGATATAATCATTCTGTGACTGAACTTCCAATATGATGGCATAAGTCCGACCTTTGAGTAGCTACATACCTTTTTCTGTGATAATCTCATGGGCTCTACTGGGGGATCGTTCATGTCAAATGTATTGTCTACTCCATCATCAGACTGAAAGTAGTGCTTGGATGGTGACATTGAATGTTTGGATGGTGAGGACGAGGGAAATGACCGTGCAGGGGTTGTCATGGCTGGTTCTTTGGTCGCAACTTCTACCAGTTGGGACCTATGCCGACCATTGGCTTTCCGTGTCCTTACTTCCAGCTGCTTCACCCAATGACCTGGGCTGGGACTGATCATTGTCACCCCCTTCCTTGTGTTTCCTTTGGCCATCTGGAGGGATCAATAATGTTATTGCGTGAACTGTCCATTATCACTTAGTGGGTAGGTTGCATTTCCAGGGATCCTATCCATAGTATGATTGTGCCACATAACAACCTGTCAATCCTAACCAAATGAGGCCAAACCTCCCACCAAAATAGGAGTAGTCTGATGGCTGCACACGAAATGTCATGCAATAGATGAGATTGGGATACCATATGTGGCACAAAACAAATTCAAAAGACCCAATTTGGTGCAGGAAATTAGCTTCTGCACACCCAATCATTGCAGGGAAGATCAAATCAGGAAAATTTTGCAACGTGTGATGTGCATAGCGACTTGATCCTCGGTTCAGAACAATGCATTCAAAACCAAGGCAGAAAAGTCTGCACTTTCAAAGACACCAAATTTTCTGCCTCAACTGCCCATGGATTCTCAATTTGAAGCTGACTATTACTACACAACCAATACCAATGGACAAGTTGCTGTGGATGAAGCAGGGGAGGTGTCAGCTATGGAGGCAGAAGGGCCAGATGGTGGCTTCGATGTAATGGAACTGGAGATACTTGCCACAGAAGAGGAGGGAGTGGATGCAGCAAGAAAAAAAGAGAAGCCAACGATCATGCAGGAAATATGCAGGGAGTTTGCAAAAATGGAGAAGCACTGCAATTTAAGGCTAGTGGAGTGGCAGGAAAAGGAGGAGGTATGGATATGCATTACTGCAGCATTCATGTCCATTTGAATCTTTCCTCCTAGCAAATTTCTGCATGGCTTAAGAAGCCTCTCAGAACATGGAAGCCAGGTATAACCATCTGGTCTGCTTACAAGTACTCTGTTCAGTCTGTTGTCTGAGAACTATACCGCAACAAAATTCATCAAAAGCACGCTGTAGAGAATAGAGTGGAGAGACCCTGGGTATAGGCCAAAGGTCTCCTAGTTGAGAAGAGAGGGAAGAATTCATCCCAGGCTGGCTTTTTTCCGAGGTTAGCATG
>JANFAE010000866.1:0-24143 GCA_024613145.1 Pisolithus marmoratus | reverse complement strand
CAGTAGCTAAAGACTTGAACAGTAGTGCAGTGTCGTAGATTGAGTTTTTGTCGACAACCAACCCCAGTCATAGCGCGCGGACACCGTTCAGTTGGCCTTTCTACCTCCGTCGACCTTGGGTGTGAGCCTCGTGGTCGACACAAGACCATGGCTGCTTCTGTATTCGCCAGGACGCCAAGGAACAACTACGAACGACTCGAAAGTGGCGTAGGCCGCTCATGCGACCAGGAAAATACAGTGGAAGAAGATTGCCCTGGGCTGCACTGTTCTTATTACTCTCGTCTGGCTTTTCAGTCCTAGAGGGGAGCTCTACGCCGGTGAGTTGACCGCTCGAGCATGGTACGACTGGTATTGACACGACGACAATGAAGACCCAGCAGCTCCTCAGCCCCTCCCAGAAGATGTTTCACTACCAAGACGCCGCTCGGCTCGCACCACGACGTCAACACGCACACGACAGTACCGCCTTCCCCGCGTCGCCAGCCCCAACTGCCGACTCGACACCCTTTCCAACGTCACCAGAAACAGATCCTGACCCATTGAAAACGGTACATTGCACGACGCCCCACATGACCTCCTCACCACTCGTGCAATATGCACTCATGATTGACGCCGGGTCGACGGGTTCGCGTATCCACATCTACAAGTTCCACAACTGTGGGCCTACACCTGCATTCGAATACGAAGTTTTCAAGCAGATCCAACCTGGTCTGTCGTCTTTCGCAGGGAACCCACAGGCAGCCGCTGAGAGTCTCGACGTGCTACTTCAAGAAGCGGAACGCGTCGTCCCAGAGACGCTGTGGAGTTGTACGCCTGTTGCTGTGAAAGCGACGGCTGGACTGAGATTACTCGGTGCACGGGAGAGTGGGGAGATCTTAGAGGCTGTCCAGGCACATTTGGAACAGCAGTATCGGTTTGCGGTTCCCCAACGGGATGGGGTGGTTATTATGGATGGGAAAGACGAAGGCGTGTATGCGTGGATCACAGCGAACTATCTGTTGGATACGATCAGAGCCGATTCCCCTGCCGACGTCTCTCCGTATGCCGTGCTGGACCTGGGAGGCGGGTCCACGCAGATCGTGTTTGAACCCGAGAGAGAGGCCGATTTGGATGTTGACGAGGACGAGCCACCGAGGGAAGTGCTGAAGGAGGGAGACCACAAGTACGATTTGGTGTTTGGGGGAAGGACGAGGGTGTTGTATCAGCACTCGTATCTGGGCTACGGACTGAAGAGCGCGGGGGAGCGTGCATCGGTTGGTGGAGTTTATGGATTCAATACGGAGGGGCCGCATGGACGATAATGATGAGGCAACGGGAGAGGATACCCAATCCCTGCCTGGCACGAAACGGAGAAGGAGTCGAGATACCCCTGGATAATGGACACAAGAAGACGGTGGTCATGGTAGGTGCGGACATCGGTGGATTCGAGGCGTGTAGCAGGGTGTTGGAACTCGTTATGGCCAAGGACGCGTACGTCTTGTCTTTTGTTCGGTATCGACAAACTAGGACTGATTCTATCTTTCGCGCAGTGTATGCGAGCTAAAACCATGCTCATTTGATGGAGTCTATCAGCCATCACTCCTCGACGCGTTCCCGACAGGAAAGATTCTATTGCTATCCTACTTCTACGACCGTGTCACTCCGCTCACGAAATCGGACAACGGCCCTCTCACCATTTCAGTCATCTCTCAGCTCGCGACGCAAGTTTGTGCGGGCCCTAGTTCATGGCGCGAACACTGGGGCAACGATGCCGACGTGATAGAGGAGCTTGAGGGAAGACCGGAGTGGTGTCTCGATTGAGTTTCATGCATGCGTTGCTCGTGCTTGGATACGAGTTGGAGAGAGCAGAGAAGTCGAGCTAGGGAAGAGGATCCAGGGGACGGAGTTGGGGTGGTGCTTGGGTGCGACGATCGCTATGGTGGGTGGAGGAGAGATCAGATGTCGTGCGTGAAGCTTTTGCATCAGCCATATCCACTTGGGTGGGACGGTTTCCTTGACGTATTCTCTTGGTAGGAATATACATTTAAATGTCAAGTACCCCAATCATAATACATCGGACTGACAAATAGATCCATTGCTATCGAGTACACGAAAATGAAAGTAGAGGTCACGATCGCCGGCTCTTCATAGCTTGTCGCCTACTCTTTCCCGGTCTCTTGTTTGCGGCTCCTTTACCTCTCTGCCCTTCTTGCTGGCCCCAGTGACGAAGCTATCTGTAGATGCCCTCGTATTTTGTTTTGATCTCCGGCCTTCCCACCGAACCCGTATTTTGCGTCTCGTGCGCTACGAGACGTCTTCTTTCCGCCCCTCTTTCCTAGGTCGCTTTGAGGAACGTTCGTCACCGATAGCTTCTTCCACAGCGACATCAATTCTTCTCCGTCCGCTTCGGCGTTTTCGAGTGCGCCCTTACGTTCTACGAATCAAGCGGTCATGAGCTCTCTTGTACTGTGAACAGAACAACAAAAACATACTTCGTTTCAGCGACTTGAGCCGCTCAGACATCTCTTTCTTCGACCGTTCCCTCTCCTTTTGCTTTTCGATCTGCACCTGTTTCCCAAACTTCTTCGCCTCCCGTTCCCTTTTCTTCTCTTCTGACTTTTTGATCCCCGCGCGTTCATCCAAGAGTTTCATTCGTATGCGTTCCATGTGTGCGTCGGATTTGACCATCTCGGCAAAGTAATCCGGGGGACGGGTGAATGGGAGAGAATGTTTCGCTGCGAGTGTACGTGCCCGTTCTGCGGAGTGGAGGGCTTGTTTGTAGCTAGCCAACGTGACAGTCGGTCACTGGAAGAAAGAATACATGAGCGTGGACACTCACAATGCGAGTTCCCGATTCAGGTCGTCATTAACATCGACGTCAATGGTTTCGGGATACGTGACGACGAGCGTTTCTGTCCACGGTAACGATGGATCCAACTGGATCGTTTCGCGTATGCGCCTTAGCGCATCCTATTCCGAGGACAGACTACCGCGTCAACATGCCAATATGAGAGTTGAACAAAATGTTTACCGTGTTGTCGATTTCGACTTTTTGTTTCGGGATGACGTCCTCGTCGACGACGCCGTCTTCAACATCGTCCAGTGCAATGTCTTCCTCCTGTTCATCTTCAGATAGTTCACTGGATTCGTCTTCCTCTGGACTTGACTCGCTGGGTCGTTCTGGCTGGAGTTTGGGCATGATCGTCCAGGCGAAAGGATTTTTTAGAGTTTATTTATTTATTTATTTTGCGTACACATATCATTTTTCACCGACATTAGCTCTCCACCCAAACCGCAAAGATCTATTAAGAGGCGGGCGGCCCTAAAAATCATGGCAAGTGGTCGTATTTTAACTGCGCTGCATTGACATTGATCGTCCTCAGAGACCCATCTTGCTACAAGGTGAGCACAAAAAGCTGATGCCGAGGCGTGTGGTGTAATGACATTATGATCTCGCAGGCCACGAGCGTTCTCTAACGCAGATCCGATTCAACAACGAGGGGGATCTCCTTTTTTCGTGTTCAAAAGACCACATCATCAACGTTTGGTTCTCGCACAATGGCGAGCGACTAGGGACATATGACGGGCACAACGGGACAGTATGGACGATCGACGTTGACTGTGCGTACTCTCGATCCTTTTATTCTTTTTCAAGGCGTATACGGCGCAGACTGTACTCATTTTAATCCCTGGGGTCTCCAGCACAATCAAAATATCTGGTGTCGGGTGCAGCAGACAACACTCTCCGCCTGTGGAACGTCTCCAACGGCAAATGTTTGTATGAGTGGGAGTTCCCGACAGCTGTGAAACGGGTGGCTTTTAGCGATGACGACGAGAAAGTGGTGTGCATCACGGAGCAACGTATGGGTCACCAAGGTGCTGTCCGTGTTTTCAAAATCAATCGCGACGGCGACGGGACGAATCGTATGTCCTTCAATCTATCCCCTCCGTCGTAGTGCAATGGCCTCACTAACGATATCACTGCATTCTTGTCGTTTCCAGAGTCCCATGAACCAGAACACATGTTCCATCCCGTCGGCTCTAAAGCGACAGTATGTGCATTCACGTATAAGCCCAACCTGATCGTCACTGGACACGAATCCGGAAAAGTCGCTCTCTTCGATGTCGTTTCCGGATCGGAAGTTCTGAACAACGAGCGGGCACATATGGATCAAGTGACGGATCTCCAGCTCTCTCCGGATCGGACATACTTTATTACAAGTAGTAAGGACAAGACGGCTAGGGTTGGTTCCTTTTTTCCCCCTCGTTTCTTGTGTCCTACGTGTGTTTGCCTTCTCATGTCTTGAGTAGTTGCACGATACGAAAACGCTACGGGTTTTGAAGACGTACTCGACGGAGACGCCGCTCAATAGTGCCGCAATGGCACCGAACAAGCCATACGTGAGTGGGTCATTTGCGGAGTGTTTTCGATCCCTCACACGACTCGGTTACTTTCTTCAGATCCTTATTGGAGGAGGTCAAGAAGCCATGCAAGTAACGACGACGTCGCTGAGACAAGGTAAATTCGAAACCCGGTTCTGGCATAAGATCTTTGAGGAGGAGATCGGCCGAGTAAAAGGCCACTTCGGGCCCATTAACACGTACGTGGTTATCTTCCATCATGAAGGGGTCGGGCACGTTCAAATCTGATATATCATGTGTTGTTCGCATTACAGCATCGCTGTGCACCCCGCTGGAACATGTTATGCCTCAGGAGGAGAAGATGGGTTCGTGAGAGTACATCACTTTGACGAATCGTATTACAAAGCGAAACCCTACGGTGACCTCGAGATTGAGGATTGATTGTGTTTTTAGGCGATAAATTGTATTCCCATGTGTAAGCCTCCTGGATAATCACGATTCAGATCTTCATGCGGGTCGATTACAGTACTTGGATCATCCCCATCCCTATCGCGGGGGTAAGATTGTGAAAGGGACGCAACTTGATATCTCAGCTGAGTCGCAGGAAAGCGTAACGAGGACAGCCTTCGACAACACGAAAATCTATGAGTGCCAGGATTCATGTTCATGGAATCCTACATACCCTTGTAACGAACAAGGGTCATTTATATTTGACAGCCGGTGTACAGCAAGTATCCACGGAGGCTCTAGAGCGGCCTGCATGATATATGTATGTTACACTCCAACGTGTACAGAAGCTCTCCGCTGCGACGGTGTTCCCGATCTATCGCCTTCAGTGCTTCATTCAGGGCCGTGGCGGTACCCATCAGATGGACAGGCTCACTGCTGTGTGTCAAAAAAGGACTCCACTCACCGCGTCACCTTCTCGTCCACGGGCCAAAGCGGGGCGACGTCACTTTTTTTAAAATTCGGTGTACTGCAACCAAGTAGGCAAGCTCGTCGAGTCGCCAACCGAATCGCAATCGCTTTTGACAATTTGAGATGTGGTGGCATACACTGTTAAACTCCCGTCCCGCATCTTCGAAACGGTCATATAGATACAATACCGGACATGCAAAGTGCACCCAGTTCGATGCAGCCTCCCCTTCAATGCATTTGAAGGATACAACCAACGGGATGCCGTTCTTGACGAAGTCAAGCTGGTCGTCAATTCCTTCGGGATCTCGGTGACCAATTGCGACAACCGTAGTGGCCGGTGCACCACGTGACGACAAAGCGGTATATGGATGCAGTAGACTGCCTTGATTTCCTAGTTTCTGGGAATCCAACTGTGCTAGGTGTCAGTGGCATCTGCCGCACCAGTATTTGAATGGGAGAGGTCCTGCTCTGCACGAGTGCGGATAAAGTGCATGTGTGCGACAGAGATGGCTGATTCGTACGGTAGGGGCCTACTGCCTGCAGGGGTATTGACGAGAACTTACCCATGGGGCGCCACCACAGCCGGAAGCCTCTCAGTGTATAGGGAATCAAGGGAATCAGCCGCTGGACGACCGCATGCACAGCCTGGTCCCATAGGTCAGACAAGAGCTCAGCATGCTAGTCTTCGCGGCTTTTGCTGCAAGGTACTTGACCAGTGTCGTCGGTGAAGCCCTCGAACTTCGGGGCCATGAGCGATATATCACCAATGGACATGTCGCGCAAGGGAACATAAACTAGAAATCCTGTATAGCACACGGTGAGAGCGTCACACGAGTGTAGGCCAGCGGTCATCATGATAACAGGGCCTCCACTGGCCGCTTCCTAGAGCTGAGAAACTCTGATTGGGATAGGAAACCCTTGAAGCCTTGCTTCCGCCTAGTTTGTTCCATCTCACCTTGTAACTCCACGCGCTGGCCGAAGTGCATTACGAGAGAGTCAGCCATATCGCTGAGCACTGAGAAGCGTGTCGGGTTCTCGGGTGGACAGTGAACTGGAAGCTCATGGCGAATTCAAGGTCTGTGACGCCTCCACACAACCCGAACTGCCTAACGAGGCCAGTGGGAAAACCAGTAACGATTGATGATCTTCTTTTATTGCCTGCAGAGCGACACGCAATTCGTCGCGACTTTTAAATCGGGATAGAAGAGTTTTGATGAGGTTGTTATGTCCTCGGGAGGATAATTATTTGATATTGGCTAATTTCCTCGTCGAGATCCACTATATATTGGAAACGGGAAAGCAGGGCGCTTGCATGATTCATTGTGGACATGAGGCAGCAGGGGGTTGTTGGGAAGGAAAATTCTCTAATGCAGCCTGGAGATGCCCGATTACGAGTTTGATGCCTTCCTCGACACCTAGCTGACTGTGCTGCAGTAGTAAAAGCGGCAGCATAATCAACCGGAAGACTAGCTCTCCCTGGATGGTCAGGAGAGCGCAGTTTCAGCGCCACCGCACGACGCTCAATGGACCGAATCAGGTCAGCGATGTCGCTGCAGCGCTAAAATCGAGTAGAGTATGTTAGCTGAGGAGCTTGCTGCGAACAACACTGGTGAGCGCCAGATCTAGTTAAGAGCTGAGCAGCAATGGACAACCGTAAGGCGACACCTGACGGTCTCCCTTTTGACTCCAAGCACGCATACGGCCCGTCAGCCAAGTGTACAACGGCATGGAGTCTCTAACCACAAGTCTGGGATGATCATGGCGATAGGGGAGTCAAAGGCAACGCGTTGCATACGGTCATTGGGATACAGTCCTTCTGGTCATCCTACAGCAACGGGAACAGAAAAACTCGATAGGAAAAGAGATGACAACTCTTCTGCGGTGGCGTATGTGTCATTGGAAGGCTAAAAGGAATCTCCGCATACGACATAAGGCACCTGGGGAGATATGCGGTGGTTCCTGGCAAGCAGCAATCATATCAAGACGCTTGACCCATGCCAATGTTCAGAAGAGGCTCTGACGAAGTTTGTATGGGTTACTGTGGAAGTGCTAGTTGACGCAAGATCGCATGCCATGGTGGAAATAGAAACATCCTTGATCGTATACAGGCTGTTGGCAAAATGCGAAGTCGGTCCATCTCGCAACAGGCAGGAATATGTCGGAATAAAACTCCCATTGGTCGTTGGCCAACGCACACCCCTGTCACCGAAGGTAGTGCCATGCAGTGCCTCGGTGGAGCATTCGAGGGTCTCGGTGCCGTCGTCAAATATACTCCCCCTCGATGGCCTGCCAGTTTAAAACATATAAAGTTGGCATGTGTAGAAAAATAAGTTACATAGCTGTTCAAGGCGTCTTGCTACTAAATTTTTATAGCCTTAGATATACAAATAGCAGCAAGCCGCCTTTTCAGCGTGTTGAAATTTTATCCCCACCTTCTGCCCCCGATCGATGACAGGGCGTACTCGATACAGACGGTATGGTGAGTACCTTTCAGCTGGCTAATCCGAGGGCTGTGGAGGAACTATTATCCTTGTTGAAAGTGCCTCACGGTCTGACCGATTCGAGTAACAAACCTCGATTCTGAGCAGCCACGAGGGCCATATGCAGCGAAATGACTGCCTTCGCGCTTTTCCAACATGAAAACCCCTTCGTCCTCCCTCAAAGCGCACTCTCGCAAGCTCTCGCCAACCAGCACCATCGGGTATTGGAAAATTGCACCCTGGGAAAGACCTGAAACGACTACCCCCATCATGGTTTCCATAGACGGCATGCCAAGGGGCTCGTCACATGCGGTAGCTTGCTCGTGGGTATACTTTGACTCGGGCGCATATGTCGGCGGGAATGAGGATCAATAAGTTCTGTACAGGTTGCATCGCCCCCTGGCGGTTAGAATGCGGGCGTCGTTTCGCCACACAAGTCATCTGGTCTTAAGGCGCACAGATCATGCAATTTCCACCTCCCATTTCCGTTGCTTCCAATGCTTCCCACACGAATGTTCAAGGCATTTGCTACTCTCGCTGCCGTTTTCCAGTCAGTCGTACTGGGTTTCCAGCCCGGCGCCGACTATGGACAGTACAGGACTAGCAATTTGTACAATTGCTCGGGTTCCTTCCCCACGTCGAACCTCACTGCCAAGAATAGTGTAGATACACTCCCCCAGATCCAGCCCCTCTCACCTTCGGGCTGGGAACAGTGGGAATTCGTCATGCATGGCACCTTCCCCATTGTCTTGAGGTGGTCCCACGGCGATCAAAGTAAAGGTCATTCAGCAGCTGCCGATGGCAAAATTGATGTTATTATATTGGGCGTCAATGGGACGAACGTGCAGACAACCGTGGTTGGCAAACTTTCCTACTCGGAAAACGACGTAAAGGAGATTTGGATCGGAGGCAACTCCCTCAAGTGGGATAATGCATCTACGTGGTACAACATAACTCTGAGTGTGGATGGATATTCATTGGTGGTGGACAATTACTCGTAAGTTCAAGTCCACTAACAAACCCGGGAGGATCTAAACCATTACCGACAGAGCAATGCGTGATACATTCCACCCCAACGTTGGATATTATAATGGAAGACTCAGTAGTGTCGGCGGACCGGGTTTATATGGTTCCGTCCCTGCCACTCGCGGACAAATGTAAGGCAGAGCATCTCCGCGGCAATCATTTGGATCGGCTAACTTTCTGTCAGATCCGGATATCTTCTGACGCCAGACAACCAGAATATCACCTTGGACGGTCTTGGCATTTTGAAGCACACTTTCTCCGAACAAGCTTTACCAGTATACGTCAATAAGTACAGCTCTGCAGTCATATGGGGATACAGCACAACGTTCTATGACACTCATGTCTTCTATCACATAGAGGAACTAAATGGAACAGGTAAAATGACACACTCGGGTCGTAATCGTTTACTGACTCGTGATCCTACGCTGTCATCGTACTAGTTCATGAAGCTGCATATCTCGGAAGGGCCATTGCAGGTTCGGTTGTGAAGAGTGACTTCCAAAGCACGTGGGCCACGTACGCTGTGACTGATGATACGAACCTCTACAAGCTTGTCATCGACGCAAGCAAGGAGACGATTAACACCTCCCTGCCCGGGTGTGCATCGACGAACAATATCTCCTACACGTTTAACGTAACTGCGGACAGCGTCATTGGGCAGTTCACAGACCTTGGAGGCGGTAGGACAACATATTACACATTGAACGGGACGACGCTTGCTCCGTATGGTGGGGTGATCGTTAACGGGACAGCCTCTGGTGCGTATGTGGTGTATGAGGCTCCGACGAAGTGAAAACCAGTGCGATGTTATAACTGCAACGCACCTCAGTCTGATGTAGTTGATTGAGGAGATGGGAACCTTATTCGATTTGGAAACTAGGTGTCACCATGGGCCTTTGGTCGTACTACGTACTACATGGACATATCACTGGACCCAAAGGGAGGAATATCAGATTCATTTGCTTCTTGGCACTAGTAGTTTCTTTATAACCTTCCACTTGACTGGGGACCTACGTATGTACTTCGTGTTATTGTCGTGGGACAGCACTTGCACACAAAATGACAATCTTCATGACCGCCCCAGCTCAGCGGCCGCGTTCGACGCGGAGCGGCACATATTCGTTTGCTTGCCATTTCCCGGACCGCCAGCAATATCGCGTTTTTTTACACAAAATAATAATACAGCAGTCATTTTGAGCGAGGCCTGGGTGTATTCACGTAGATGAGACACTTAGTTTGGGCAAGACAGGTCACGGAAGCCACAAAACTATTGAATACTCGATCTGACGCACTCGTAGCAGAGTTCTAGTCCGATCTGCTGCATGAATTTGCACGAGTCTCAGGGAACGTGCATATGTCCATGTGGATATGTTCTGATATTCAGATCCACGATTTAGAGCGGGAAAGGCCTTATACTATTCAAGAAACATTCTTCAAGAGGGGCGATTGGTAGTGTCGCAATTCGGTCAACGAAGCCGTTCACCCAATGGCCGTGCCAGAGTAAACTCTACACTCTGTGGAGCCAGGCAACACCTAATAAAATCCATCTGATTGTATGAAGGTCAGTTGCACATTCGACTGGAGGGGTCACACCCTCAGAGCCCACGATGCAATCCAGCCATATCGCATCATCCTCAAGTAATTCAAATGGCTACCTCTCTAAAGGGTTTAGGCAGTTAGTCCTACATAGGGTACATACACCCCAACAAGGGACTTTAAAAGGAAAAAAAAAAATTCAAATGGCTTACTTACCTGAAATTTCACAAGTTGTACATACATACAACAACAACGGCTGAAAGAGGGGCCTAGAAATAGATAAGCCGAGAATGTCAAATTCCACACCATATCCGATCGATGAGCACACGCCCATGCATCTATGTATATCTGAGCGGTGTGCCATGGTTCTAACGCCACGGGTATCCCCTGCTGCGATCCCTGAAATGCAACGATGGAAACTTCGACCCTTGATAGCATATATATCGCACAGGAAGATACTCGGCGAGTCGGAGCTGCACTCTTACTCTGTCTACCATAGCACCCGTGATATCAGTACTGTGCAAGCCTGTAGTAATCAAGTCATGCCACGTGAGCTGGCCGAAGAGTGCACTGCAACTTGCCAACTGGGTGACTTACTGATCGCTCACCGTTGATGGCTACCTTGCCGATCCGGTCTCTGTATGTAGCCGGGATCGCTTTATCACAATGTGGAGTCTATTCTTGTCTATTCGCATCCACTTCAAAAACGTACAAGCAAAAATCGAAACTCGGCTATATGGACTAATATTATGACGCAGTACGCTAACTTGACGCCGTTGGTAAGTAGTTGTCGCTCATAGCTGGTCTACTTATAAAAGTACGTGTTGTCTAATGAACTCGACATGCTCTCCAACTCGGTTATCCGTTCGAATCAAGGTCTTGGTAGCATCCTTTACTAAATAGTGATAGCGATTATTGTACGAGGCTCGTAAGTATTACGTATAATGTCTGTGCGATGCGTAGTATATATAGTACTCGAAATCCGGCTCTACATCGGACGCACTGCCTAGTCCAACAGCCAGGCGCCATGCATTAAATTTACATGGGACTTAACTTACCTGCGTGCAGTGGTGAGCGTGACCTAGATTTGCCGAGTCAGGATGGTGCCAGGCTCTGAATTGTAAACCAACTATTCAGCGGCTGCCGTCTGTTTGCCTTTCGGTTTCACACATGTGCGCCTGTGCGCATTGCAATTATATATTACAGAATCGGCTTAATAATAAGTTTGGATCCAATGACTATTAGCCTGCATGCCGAGTACTTGCGCCTATTTGCTTTCAAACTTACATAAATTCGGCCCCGACCAGTAACAGCTTAGGGATTCTGAATTCGATCGTCGGAATGCTTGAGTCTGTTCGCAGTTGGTGTACAGGTGTACAGGCATCGGCGGCCTACTGGGATGCTGCACATTGTCCATATCGTGCGTATGCAGGGCGATGCGCTGCGGGCGTACCGTATGCTCACATTGTGAATCGAATATGAGGTAAATACGTATAGCCAGAAAATGACGGGAAATTACAGCATACGCTTCCTACAACTAGTTTTCTCTTAGGATCGGCGGTTCCCTCCGCTATCACTTATGGAGTTTAGAGGAGCTAGCCATACCAACCTATAAAACATACGACTCCCAGACCGCGTAGAGCGTTGGCAACCTCGTCCACCACAATGTCTCTCGGTTGGATCTCCAGGGTATCTGCTCTTTTTGCTGTCACCTATCTGCCTTCCGTATTGGCCTTCCAACCGTCGGCTGACTATGGCCAGTACAAGGCCGACAATCTATACAACTGTTCTGGAGCGTATCCCACATCTCCCCTCAGTGCCACCAACAGTGCAGACACTCTCCCCCAAATCCAACCGCTCTCCTCTGAGGGTTGGGAACACTGGGAGTTCTTCCTGCACGGAACCTTCCCTATCATCTTGAGGTGGTCCCAAGGCGACCAAAGTCAGGCTGACGCAACGCCTGCTAATGGGAAGATTGAGATCGCGATACTTGATGTCAATGGAACGAATGTGGAGACAACAGTAACCGGTCCGCTTACGTACAAGGACGGGGATGTGAACCAGGTCTGCATCGGCGATAACACCTTCCAATGGGATTCCGATTCTTTATGGTATAATCTGACGCTCAGCGCGGATGGATACACCATGGTGCTGAACACCTACTCGTAAGTGCCAGTGTGTTGATGTCCCTGAACTCGAGTATAATTTATTGTTCACAGGGCAATATTGGATACATACCACCCTAACGTCGGAGGTTACAACGGACTGTTGAGCAGTCAGGATGGCCCAGCTTTGTACGGTTCCGTTCCTGTTACTCGTGGTCAAAGGTAAGAGATTTTACGGGTAGATGACCTGTAGACTGAGGCTGACTTGTCTGTCTTTGTTCAGTATTGGATACCTCGCAACTCCCGACAAACAGAACATATCACTAAGTGGTCTCGTACTCATGAAGCACATGTTCTCGGAGCAAGCCCTGCCTTCATATGTCACTAAGCTAAGCTCTGCGATGATATGGGGTTACAGCACGTTGTACTACGATTCCCACCTCTTTTACCAAGTAGAACAACCCGGTCTCACGGGTGAGGTCTTCTGTGCTTGCTTTCTTCCATCGGCGCTGATTGACGATTTCACAATTGTAGTTCATGAAGCTGCATATCTCTCGAGGGCCATTGCTGGGTCGCCCGACAAGAGTAAATTCCCAAGTACTTGGACAACGTATGCCGCATCCGACGACCTTTCCTCCCTAACGCTCGTCATTGACCCAATCGGGGGGACAATCCAGTCAACGCTACCCGGTTGTTCCGTGACCAATAACGCTGCCTATTTGTTCAGCGTGAGTGTGGGGAGTGTCATTGCGGAGTTCACGGACCTTGGTGGTGGCAAGACGACGTACTACAACTTGGCTCAGGGCTTCACACTTGCACCATACAATGGAAGTGTGGTCAATGGGACGATAGCTGGTATGTATCAGGTGTATGAAGCCCCAGCCTAGAACAACTTCTAGCTTGGTGCTCCGATCAAGGGGACGTAATGATGGTACTGTAGATACACGACACGCATGTAGATGCACGAGACGCCACAATGACATAGATGTTGGGCCTTTGAACCGTGATGGTCAACTTCCTGGGCCTCGGTCTGCGCAAATCGGGGGTCCCTCAGCATTTTTATAAGAGGTATTAGCAATGCTGTACTTCAGACCATTTGCTCTTCCCTGTATGAAGACATATTCTGATAGAGATCCTTGACATTGAGACGTATGAGTAGGTATGGAATGCGTTAAACTGTTCTGTAGGCCTCGGTCACTCAAGTTGAACCAAGTTCGCAGCGTGCTAGCATCAGGCATCCCTCGGCTGCTTTACCATACGCCATTGAATTTCAGTGACCGCTACTAGGGTGCAGCTCACAATCATGTACAGTAGACTATCTCATAATGCATAAGGTAGTATTGCATAAATGTCATACTGCATCAAAAACAGCTGGTCCCACTGTGGGACAGTGGTAAATCACAACCATATTGCATATTGCATAATGCATTGAGCTGTGTTGCCATTATGCATTATGAGATAGGTGTTTTAGTGTATTGGGATGCAGAGCTTGCCAAAGACCATTGTCCTTTCTTTTTAGTATTAATAGCATAGCAACAAAAACATGGTTGAATAAATTTTCCAAGGTCGTTGCCATGCCTGCTGAGAAGCGCAAACCCCGTAACAACCCCCCACCTTATAATCGGAAGCCAAGAGTGCCAAAAGCCAAAGATGCGCCTGCAACATCTGCTTGCCCAATCATCCATACCTCACGTGAAAACCTTACACTTAATGACTGGCTCATGGTCTTTGCCTACATTGACTTGCATCCAACGTTGCCACAGGCAAATGTTGTGGATCACTTCAAGACCTTGCCATCAGGGGCATTAATTTTCACACAGTCAACCCTCTCACGCAAACTGAAGGACCAGAAAAAAATGGAGGAGCGTGTGAATGACAACCCAAGTGCTTTGTCATCAAGATGTCAGCATGTTGTTACGAGGCCAGATGTTGAAAGGGCCTTATTCCTCTGGGTCAAACAAATGGAGAATAAGGGGGAACAGGTTAATGGGCCCATGTTAAAAGAGAAGAGGCAGCGATTGGAGGCCCTGTTTGATGTTCCAGAGGAGGAGCGGCTTAAGGGAGATGGGTGGTTAACCCCATTTTGTAGAACCTACAAGATCCAAGAACGTCGTTGGCATGGTGAAGCTGGCTCAGTTGATCTTAACAAGGTTGAAGCCGAGTGAAGTCGTTGTCAAGCTATTTTATCAAAATTTGCACCACAAGATTGCTGGAATTTTGACGAGACTAGTCTGTTCCCCTTGTAAGATCTGATTTATCAGTCTCGAATTTATGGGAGTTTAATGATCACATCTGTTGCAGTGCACCACCAGACTGTGGTCTCTCAACCAAACTTATGAGTGGAAAAAAGAAAGAAAATTCCGTATCACCATTGGCTTGGCCTGCAATTCTGATGGCAGTGAGAAGTTTGGTCCAATTTACATTGGGTGATCTCGCAAGCCACAATGTTTTATGAAACAAACTCCGGAACAACGAGGCTTTTATTATCGCAGCAACAAGAAGGCATGGATGACGGGAGAACTTTTTGAAGAGTATGATACTGCAATTTCTCCTTATCAGAAGACCTGCAGGCTGACCAGTAACACACAGATGGGTCAAAAATTTTGATTTTAAAATGCGTTCTGAGAAGCGGCATGTGTGCCTTTTTGTCGACAATTTTGCTGGTCATAAAATAAGCTACAACCCCACAAATGTGCAGATTGAACCCTTTGAACCCAATATGACCTCGTTTGCACAGCCTTGTGATGCAGGAATTATTCGCTGTTTCAAAGCACTCTACCGCTGCAATTACTGTTCACGTGCTCTTGATCTTGATGAGGCCGGTGAACAAAACATTTACAAGGTTGATTTGCTTGAAGGAATGATGATGGCGAGTTCTGCTTGGGCAGCTGTTTCAAAAGACACAATTAAACACTGCTGGGATCACACTCAGATTCTGTAAGTCGCTATTGTTCCACATTCAAATTCCTAGCTTAACTAAAGACTTCTATGTTAGATTTTGGCAAGTCATTCGTAGTCTTTGTCTGTTAATCGACGCCACTTTTCTTTATCGTGAGAATTATCTTCCGTTCGTGGGTCTACAAGACCACAATACTTTGTCGTTCGCCGACCGCATGTTACAATACAGTGCGGATATTTATTCCTTTGTCCAAATGTCTTACTTCGTACTTTTGACGTTGTAAGGTCCCGTGCTGGGACCGTTTTGTTGTATGACACCGGGTTCAACACCCGTGTCTCATTCTTGTTTCCGTTTAGTGTATTTAGTCCCATACGATAGTGGAATTGCCTCAGATGTTTGCTGCTACGCGCGCACGACTGAGGTGGGCATAAATGTTTCTTCTCCTCGTATACTAGCACACGAACTCACGCATTACCATAGTTGTTGTACAGGTAATGCCACAGACATTTGCCGCTACACGCGCACAACTGAGTTGTTGTACAGATTTGATAGGTTATGAGCCCCACGCTCTAGATAGCCTACGAAACGTCTCACCTTATTTCGATAATTCCGCTGCACTGAAGCTCTGATCCACATGTCTACCGCCATCCCCATCACCACCGACACCCTTCCGGGCAACGTCCCAAAGCTCGACATCAAGGGTGCGAACTGGGCAATCTTTTCCCTTCACTTCCAAACTGCAGTGGAAGCCAAGGAATTATGGTCGCATTTCAATGGCACTTCCCAGTGTCCCATTGGCCCCACTGTCACCGAGGCTGATGGAACTGAAACTGTGTCACCTCCGGACCCCAATGAGCTTGCCAAGTGGCAGAAAAGCGAGAATATGGCGAAACATCTACTTACCCAACGAATCCCCGATTCCACTGCCCTCCGAGTCCACAGCCTCACAACCGTCACAGCTATGTGGAATGAAATTGTTCGCGAGTATACAGAAAAGGGAGCCTATGCTCAGACGGATCTTCGAACGAAGTTCCTGAGCATGCAATGCCCCGTCGATGGCGATGTCCGCCAATTCTTGGACGATCTGCGTACGAAGAGAGACGAGTTAGCTGCCATCGGTGTACAGATTGAAGAAAAGGATTATTGATTGACCATTATCCAATCCCTCCCTAAATACCTTGCCAGCTTCGCATCTGGGCAACTCGCAACTGCTCGCCTGTACAGTCCCACGCAAACTATCAACCCCGACATCCTCATTTCGCTCATTATCGAAGAATCTGAGCGCTGCAGTCACAAAGAGACTCGAAATCCACGCACCAAGCAGAAGGCCCACGATGGCAACGAAGCTTTAGCCATTACCCCTGGAGGTTTCTCTGGCCAGGGGCGAGGAAACTGGAGGGACAGTCGTCGCGGAGGAAACTCTGCAAGGGGTACCAATCAGCGAGGTCCATGCTGGAATTGCGGATCGAGAGAACACTTCAAAAATCAATGTCCACAACCTGACAAGTCGGCGAGTCGAAGCACTAACGATGATGCAAAGAAAGACTCAGCTAATGCAGCTACCTTCGACCCCGAAGAGGAAGGAGCATTCTCTGTAATTGCCCTAAACGATCTCGAAGAACTCCAGATTCCTGACCTGCTCAGTGTCTCCGACGATGATGACGACGATGAGGAAAGGTTGAAATATATCCCTTACGATGGGGATATGTTCAGTGAAGTGGGAGATGACGGAGAAAGCCTACCTCCTGGTGACAATACTTCCTCTTGTAACCCCGCTGAACCACCCTTAGAACTTGCGAATCTCGTTCACGATGGATCGATCACCGCTCCAACCGCAGAGCTCTATGACTCTGGCTCCACGCAGCACATCTCGCCCTATAAGGACCAGTTCGTGTCCCTAACCAGCATCCCGCTGAGAACGTTCGCAGCCGCCAACAAACAATCTTTTAATGCTACTGCAGTTGGGGATCTGATTATTGAGGTTCCAAATGGATGCGACGTTACAAAGCTAAGACTCACCGAAGTCTTGTATTCACCTGTGGTGGGCTACACCCTAGTGTCCATTGGACGCCTTGACCAGCTAGGATATTCCGTTACCTTCGCTGATGGGACATGTACCATTCGTAGCCCAGATGACGATGTCATTGGACGCGTGCCAAAAACCCAAGCAGGACTTTACCGTGTCATCCACACCGGCACACATGAAGAAACGAATGCAGCGACCGAAACCGTCACCGTCATGGAGCTCCATCGAAGATTGGGGCACATTTCCCCAACCGTCGCTTGTCGCCTGGCTGAGAACGGGCTTGTATCAGGCCTGAAGTTCGACCTGTCAAAAGACGAACCGACCTTCTGCGAAGCCTGTGTTTATGCGAAGGCCACTAGGAAACCTGTCGCAAAGGAACATATCGGTGAGCGTGCCATGGAGTTTGCTGCTGAAGTACACACCGATATTTGGGGACCAGCCCCCGTTGAAACGCTCGGAGGAAGGCGCTACTATGTCACATTTACAGATGCATAAAACTCGTCTCACATATCTCCACCTCCTTCACCAGAAAAGCGAAGCTTTTACCGCCTACAAAGATTTCGAGGCTTGGTGTCGCACTCAGCATAATGCCGCTGTCAAGGTCCTGCATTCCGATCGCGGCGGTGAATATCTTGGAAAAGAATTTGTTATGTATCTCAAAGCAGCCAGTACCAAACAGAAACTTACCGTCCACGATACACCGCAGCACAATGGTATCACTGAGCGTCTCAATCGCACCCTACTGGAAAAGGTCAGAGCCATGTTACACGAGAGTGGCTTACCACGTATGCTATGGGGCGAGGCCATTCGCCACGCCGTCTGGTTGAAGAATAGGACGCCCACCAAGGCACTCGAGGGTGGAACCCCTCTCGAGGCTGCTACTGGACAGAAGCCCGACCTACGTCGAGCACGCGTATGGGGTTCGCGTGTCTGGGTACGTATCGAAGGAGGCACCAAGCTGGGAGGACGCGTCACCGAAGGTCGTTGGATGGGTGTGGACGATGAAAGCTCGAATGGATGCTGTGTCTACTGGCCTGAAAAACGTTCGGTAACTGTGGAACAAAACGTGTACTGGGACCCATCTCAAACCGAGTCGTTATCTTGCGAGGGGGAGGAAGAAGGTAGTCACTTGCCTCACGCGATACTAACGACTCCTGTCCCCCCTCCTGCAACGATCACCACACTGCCAGCACCCGCTACTCCCACTCCTATCGTCCAATCACCGCCAGATGAACCACCTGTAGCCAAGCGAATCCGAAAACCCAGCCAACGCGTCGCCGATATCCTCTCAGGGCAGGGCAACGTCGGCCGCCATAGCCAACCCACTATACCGCGTGGTGTGCAACTACCGACCAACATCGCTGACTCTGTTCCAATCCCAGAAATCACTGACCCCCTCGATAGCGATAACCTCGCTGCAGCATATTTTATGACTATCGTTGACGACCCAGACGACGCCCTATCCGCCATTGACCTAGTCATGGCAATGGAAGCGGTCACTGCTGAATCCGAGGCCTTAGAACCAACCTCATTGGCTGAGGCTCGCTGCCGTCCAGATTGGCCGCAATGGGAGGCTGGAATAAGAGAGGAGTTAGCAACGTTACAAGCAGCAGGAACTTGGGAACTTGTCGACGTACCCCACGGTGCCAACATCGTCGGATCCAAATGGGTGTTCCGCGCCAAGAAAGACGCAGCAGGAAACGTCGTACAATACAAGGCACAACTCGTCACCCAAGGTTTCTCGCAGGTTGAAGGTGTTGACTACTTCGATACTTTCGCCCCAGTTGCAACGCTTGCGTCCATTCGAACCGTCCTCGCTATGGCAGCGCGCTCAAATCTTGAACTCCATCAGATTGACATCAAAGGCGCTTATCTAAATGGTACACTCACCGATGACGAAATAATCTACATGTGCCAGCCCCCAGGTTTCGAGTCTGTCGACCATCCCAACAAGGTATGCCGTCTTCGAAAAACCTTGTATGGACTGAAGCAGAGCGGCCGTCGCTGGTACCAAAAATTGGTGGAAATCCTCGTCGACGAGCTGGGCTTCACCCAGTGCTCTGTCGACCAAGCCGTCTACTTCAAACGACGCTCCCCGAACGGACTTACCATTATTGCGGTCCATGTCGACGATTGCACCATCACCACAACGTCTCTGGGTGAAATAAACGAGTTCAAATGAAACATTAGAAAGTATGTTGAGATAACTGACCTTGGAGAGCTCCACTGGCTACTCGGTATCGAGGTAACCCGAAACAGAGACGAACGTACCATTTCCTTATGCCAACGTCCCTACATCAAATCGATCATATGTCGTTTCAGTTTTGATGAACTCAAACCCGTGTCGAACCCAATGGAACCTAGCACTAAGCTACATTCCGGACAGTTGCCGTCAACCGGTGCTGAATACGCTGCTATGCGCCACGTACCGTATCGTGAAGCTGTGGGCTCACTCATGTATGCTTCCCTCGCCACCCGTCCCAATATCTCGTATGCCGTGACAACCATTTCACGATTCTCTGGAAATCCTGGAGTTCCCCACTGGGAAGCTGTCAGAAGAATTTATCATTATCTGATCGGGACGAAAATGCTAAGACTCACCTATGGGGGAGCACCGAGTGCGCTAAAAGGATATGCCGACGCTGATGGAAGCATGGCAGAAGACCACAGGGCGGTCTCAGGGTACGCTTTCCTAATAGATGGAGGGGCGGTGTCATGGTCTTCTAAATGACAGGAAATCGTGTCGCTCTCAACGACTGAGAGTGAGTATGTGGCAGCCACGCATGCGGCCAAGGAAGCCTTATGGCTTCGATCGCTCATTGGAGAGGTCTTTATGCCGCTTGCCGAACCCACCACGTTGTTCTCTGATAATCAATCTGCTATCGCGCTCACCAGAGACCATCAGTATCACGCACGCACCAAACATATCGACATCCATTTCCATTTCATTCGCTGGGTTGTGGAAAACAGCAAGATTTGTCTTGTATATTGTCCAACTGCTGACATGATCGCCGATACCCTAACGAAGGCGCTACCATCCCCGAAAGTGAAACATTTCGCCGTCGAACTTGGCCTACGTCCAACTTGAGGGGGAGTGTTAGATTTTGGCAAGTCGTTCGTAGTCTTCGTTTGTTAATTGACGCCACTTTTCTTTATCGTGAGAATTATCTTCCGTTCATGGGTCTACAAGACCACAATACTTTGTCATTCGCCGACCACACGTTACAATACAGTGCGGATATTTATTCCTTTGTCCAAATGTCTTACTTCGTACTTTTGACGTTGTAAGGTCCCATGCTGGGACCGTTTTGTTGTATGACACCGGGTTCAACACCCGTGTCTCATTCTTGTTTCCGTTTAGTGTATTTAGTCCCATACGATAGTGGAATCGCCTCAGACGTTTGCCGCTACGCGTGCACGACTGAGGTGGGCATAAATGTTTCTTCTCCTCGTATACTAGCACACGAACTCACACATTACCATAGTTGTTGTACAGGTAATGCCACAGACGTTTGCCGCTACGTGCGCATGACTGAGTTGTTGTACAGATTTGATATTCTAGGCAATGAGTCTCCCACTCTGCATCCAACCTTTCATGTGCCCCTGGTAGTGCACCTGACCGTCCTTATGCTGACCCGACTGCATGGAAAGTCTTGCAAGAGTTTGCTGTGACAGAAATGACCTTACCCGAAGCAGAGAAGCATCTACAAGATATTCTTACAACCCATTATGTTGATGATGATTGGCAGCCTGCACTTAATGCAGTCATGGATGCGGAAGGTGACTCAGGTGCAGCAATCACTGCAGTTGAAGCTCTCGCTGCCAGTGCTTCTAACTGGACTGGTCTCAAGATACACATTCCAGCCCAATCCCCTCCACAGCTCGTCACCCTCGAAGATGAAGTTGCCTCTTACTTATCTGAGCTAAAGAGTCGCAATCGTATTTTTGGTGAGCCAATGGCACTCGACAGTTTTCTCGAGCCTGCTGAAGAAGCTGAAGATGGAGATCCTCTCAACTTTGATGGTGGTGACAAAGCAATTGTTGCTCAGGTGCGCCAAGAGATTGCAGAAAAGGATGGCGACATAATCAAGGTTGAATCGGATGATGAATGCGAGCCAGAGCCAGATATCTCCCCCACAGAGACCCTTACTCTGTGCGAGCAGCTCGAACACGCATGCTTACAATATACAGACATCAATTCACAGGTTACGCTCGACTTACTAAAGCACCTTCGACTGTTCCGTGGACGCCTACAACGATCTGTGGACCTAAATAAGAAGCAGACGAAAATTAGTGCATTCTTCAAGTAGGCATCATATGACATTCTGTAAAAATGTTACACTGTCACATACCTGTCACATAGAGTCACAAAGTGTGACATCTTACTATTGCATAAATCTCATAGTGCATAAAATATCCTGGGTCCCGACATTATGCATTATGAGATAGTCTACTGTACTTCTCGTAACCAATTGCATCAAGATGGAATGCAACATGCTTCCCTCGTTGTCGAGATTATCACTGGCATGACCAGACAATTCTCTGCTTGCGCGTATGTATATGACCGGGTACCCTTCTATCTCCTGTCTCCTAGCGATGTTCTTTCGTACTTCTCGCCGATTTTTTTTTCGCGTCAATGACGTCTAAGGTGAATTATCATAGTGAGTCTCAGAGGGCTTGCAAGGCAGAGAAAGTGTATTGAAGAAATTCGGCACTGGCCGAAGATATGTGCAGTGACTGGTACTGAGTACTTGCCATAGTGCTTGATGCCCATATCGCTGCACCACTAGAAGGAAATGGCTGGAGAGTAGTGGAAATAACATTGACTCGGATGCCAGCTCAACCTACAGGCGGTTTCGAACTCTGCTGAACATTACAGTGATCCCCCATCTGTTGAGAAATCTCACATTAATATTCTTTCTCCTGAAGCAAACTTACTTCATTGAGACCAAGGAATCCCAGTTCAGGCAAGAATCACCACCTCAGCCCCTCCAAGCATGAGCGTAAACACCTTTCACTTCTCTGTTCAGCAAGTTACCTACCCTATTTCCCTCTGGCATCCACCTTTACTCGCATAAGGAGTTCTTGTTTGTCTCCCTTATCCTACGGTGGTGGTGTATACAGTCCGAGGATGACTTGATGGTCCTTTCCTGTTTCAAAGACTTCCAAATCGGCTGCCTCATCAATCACATTTTATTCTCATTCATGACCACATAATATGGCATATCGCTACCACCGAATGTAACAGCTTGCAAACAAATCCTGGGCAGTACTTGGCCACGTTACTTTATATACCGCCCTTGTTGCCACTGTTACCATGTACGCTTGAGCTACCGTCTGAAAAATTTATTGGTGGGATAAACAGATAAACAGAGACTTTAGTAGGATATGTAAAGTCTCAATTTCGCGTTGGCTTTATAGTGGCTTTCCGTCGCTAACGCTACTACGTGAAGTGGGAGTATTTACGTATCCTATGATCGGGCCAGTGGGTCCCTTCAAAATTTAACTGCCTTGAAATTCCCGTTAAACGCCTGTCTGGACTCTGGACCCGGCCGCACTCTCCCACTAAGAGTTGGGGGTTCCTAGCAATAGCCTGCGTTATCCATACTGTAGTCAGACACTACTCTAAACGGATGGCGCAGACGTGTATGTAAGACTTGCTTCGGGAGCCCAGCACCTTCAGTGCTGCGGATTAAGGATGTCTATTTTCTACGACATATGACACCGGCACTCTGCAATGATGTAGGAGCAGGTTTTTTTTTATGATCTGCGAAGCGAACAAACTGCGCTGTAGAAGTATCCCCGCCGTGGGTTATATTGCGGCACCTATTTCTCTCCAACTCTGTATAAACCTTCCTCTCCCATCAACTGGGTGCCCACTCCTTACTCTGCAATGCGTCTTGGTGGGCTTTCTTGGGTGTCTCTGCTCGCAGCTGTTACCTGTCTCCCGTTTGTGCTGGCTTTCCAGCCAGGGGCTGACTATGGTAACTACAAAACCACCAACTTGTACAACTGCTCGGGCTCGTTCCACACGTCCAACGTCACTGTCCCAAACAGCGCGGATACGCTCCCCCAGATCCAACCTCTCTCGGGCTCGGGTTGGGAGCGCTGGGACTTCTTCAGCCACGGAACCTTTCCCATCATCTTGAGGTGGTCTCAAGGAGACCCAAGCATAAGCAATGCGTCGCCAACTGTCGGGAAGATCGATGTGATGATCCGGGATGTCAATGGCACGAACGTCCAGTCTACCCTTGCCGGCCCGCTCACCTACAAGACCGGGGATGTCAATGAGATCATGGTCGGGACGAACTCGTTTAAGTGGGACAGCGCCGCTCAGTGGTTTAACGTGACTCTGCGAGTGGAGGGGTACACACTGGTGCTGAATACCTTCTCGTAAGCTTCCCGTGGCGCTATTGATGAGACGGTGCATGACCTGGGATTTCTAGGGCAATGCTGGACAGTTTCCATCCAAACGTTGGGTATTACAACGGACTGCTGAGTAACGTTGGAGATCCCGCTGTGTATGGTTCCGTTCCCGTACCTCGTGGACACTCGTAAGGAGATGCCCTCTCTCTGCCGAATCCTTCAGCTGATGCAAACCATTCAGTGCTGGATACCTGGCGACACCTGACCATCAGAACATAAGCCTCGACGCGCTCACCGTCTTGCAGCATACGTTCTCCCAAAAAACGCTACCTCCCTATATCAACAAGTATAGCACCGGAATTGCCTGGGGATACTCCAGGGCCTTTTACGACACCCACATCTTCTATCAAATAGAAGAGAGCAACGGAACAAGTGAGTTTCCAAAA